>JAPZQD010000073.1:0-46803 GCA_036971965.1 Nyctalus aviator | reverse complement strand
TATCTAAAGTTGACATTTTTTCTGAGTACTGGCCATTGATTTCCAGTTGATCTACATTCTTTGAGTTTCCTATTAAAACATAATTGTGGCAAGGTTGGTTCAATATCCACAAATCAATAAACGTGATACATCACATAAACAAATTGAAAGATAAAAATCATATAGTCATATCAATTGATGCAGAAAATGCATTTGATAAAATCCAACACCCTTTCCTGATAAAAACAAGGTGGGAGTACAAGGATCATACCTCAACATAATAAAAGCTATATACCATAAACCCACAGCCAACATCATACTCAATGGGCAAAAACTAAAACCATTCCCTCTAAGAACAGGAACAAGACAGGGATGCCCACTATCACCACTCCTCTTTGACATAGTATTGGAAGTACTAGCCATTGCAATTAGACAAGAGGAGGAAATAAAAGGCATCCAAATTAGAAAAGAAGAAGTAAAGTTATCCTTATTTGCAGACGACATGATATTGTATATAAAAAAAACAAAAGACTCCATTAAAAAACTAATTGACTTAATAAATGAATTTGGCAATGTAACAGGATACAAAATTAACGCCAAGAAATCTATGGCATTTCTATACACCAACAGCGAACTTATAGAAACTGAGACTAAAAAAGCAATTCCATTTACCATCGCACCAAAAAAATTAAGATACCTAGGAATAAACTTAACTAAGGAAGTTAAGGACCTATACGCGGAAAACTACATGACACTGAAAAAAGAGATAGAGGGAGATGTGAACAGATGGAAGAACATACCATGTACATGGATTGGTAGAATCAACATCATCAAAATGTCCATACTTCCTAAAGCAATCTATAGGTTCAATGCACTCCCCATTAAAATACCAACGGCATATTTCACTGACCTAGAAAGAACTCTCCAAAAGTTCATTTGAAACAATAAAAGACCCTGAATAGCCACCTCAATCCTGAGAAAGAAGAGTAAAATAGGAGGGATCTCAATACCAGACTTCAAACTGTATTACAAAGCCACTGTTCTCAAAACAGCCTGGTACTGGCACAAGAACAGACATATAGATCAATGGAATTGAATTGAGAACCCAGATATCAACCCAAATCATTATGCTCAATTAGTATTTGACAAACGAGGCATGAATATACAATGGAATCAAGACAGTTTCTTCAATAAATGGTGTTGGGAAAATTGGACAGATACATGCAAAAGAATGAAACTAGATCACCAACTTACACCATACACAAAAATAAACTCAAAATGGATACAGGACTTAAACATCAGACGGGAAACCATAAAAATACTAGAAGCATCCACAGGCAACAAAATCTCAGACATATGCCAAAAGAACTTCTTCACTGATACTGCCCCTAGGGCAATGGAAGCTAAAGAGAAAATAAACAAATGGGACTACATCAAAATAAAAAGCTTTTTTACAGCAAAAGAAACCATCAACAAAACAACAAGAAAGCCCACTGTGTGGGAGAACATATTTGCAAATGTTACCACTGATAAAGGTTTAATCTCCATCATCTACAAACAGCTTATACAACTAAATAAAAGGAAGATGAATGATCCAATTAAAAAATGGGCAATGGACCTAAATAGAATATTTTCAAAAGATGACAGAAGGAAGGCCAAAAGGCACATGAAAACATGCTCAAAGTCACTAATTATCTGAGAGATACAAATCAAAACAACAATGTGGTACCATCTCACACCTGTCAGAATGGCCAACATCAACAAATCAACAGACAAGTGTTGGTGAGGTTGTGGAGAAAAAGGAACCCTCGTGCACTGCTGGTGGGAATGCAGACTGGTGCAACCACTGTGGAGAACAGTGTGGAGTTTCCTCAAAAAACTGAAAATGGAATTCCCATTTGACCCAACAATCCCAGTCCTAGGAATATATCCCAAGAAGCTGAAAACACCAATCAGAAAGGATATATGCACCTCTATGTTCATAGCAGCACAATCTACAATAGCTAGAATCTGGAAACAGCCCAGGTGCCCGTCAGCAGATGATTGGATCAAAAAACTATGGTATATCTACACAATGGAATACTATGCTGCCATTAAAAAAAAGGAATTCTCATCATTTGCAGCAACCTGGATAGAACTAGAGAACATCATGCTGAGTGAAATAAGCCAGTCAATGAAAGAGAAATACCACATGGCCTCACTCATTTATGGGCATTAAAGAACATTATAAACTGACAAACCAAAAGTCAGATATAAAGACAGTAAAGCAACAAGCAGACTGTAAAATTACAGCAGGGACAGTAGGGAGATCTGGGGGAGATAAGAGATCAACCAAAGGACTTGTATACATGCATATAAGTACAACCAATGGACACAAAACTCTGGGGAGGGAGGGTATGTATGGGAGGGGGGGGAGTTAAAATATGTACACAGATAATAATTCCATAAAAAATAAAAAATAAAAAATAAAAATAAAAAATAAAACATAATTGTGTCATATTTTAGATTTCATTTTAAAATGACCCTTTTGTGAAATTTTCTACAGTGATTAATATCATGTTCACTCTTTATCAGAGTCAGTGATAGAAATCAATAACAATTTCCTGACATTTGAGGATTCAATAAGATTTATAATACAAAGGAGAAGTCTGGACTAGTCTTTGTAAAATTACTGTCCTCAGCCTTCTTAATCTAGGGCTTTCTTAAATCTATTTTGCTAGGTAATTTTGTTTTGCAGCATTTGCTAAAGAATGATTATCTCCTTATTTCATTATAGCGATGCAATATAGCATAATCATTAAATGGCTCCGGTTCCATATTTTTCTTACTAAATGTCTAACCTCCAACCAATTACTTCAATTCTCTAAGCTTCTGTTTCCTTTACTTTAAAATGTAGGCAAAAATAGCACCATTTTTCACAGGGTTAAGACAAGTGAACATGCCTGGTGTGTGGAAAGCTCTAAAGAAAAGTTAGCTCTTGCTCTTATTATTGATACCATCATCATTCAAAAATTACTGTATTTCAATTTCTCTTCTTAATATCTTTCTGCTTTCTACATTGCCTCTTAGATTTATATTTATTGTCCTTGTTATTCATTTTTAAAACAACAAAGAGCCAAAATCTAAATACACTAGTTGAGTGTTTTTCTGGAAAAGCTTCCCTTAGTTTTGTAGGTGTGAAAGTAATCCCTTGATTATAAATATCATTTACAAATTGTGATTCCTGGAAGCAAAAATAAGAAATGATTTTGCTCATTCATGGTATAACATAATTAATTAATTAAAACAAATTTTAACAAGATCCTGAGAAATCGTTTTAGAAGGAAAAGACATCTACATACAATTTAAAGTTTTAAGTTTTCAAATTGCCTTGAAAGTCTTATGAAATGAGGTTTTCAATCTTTCTTCATCCATGGTTGACCATTTCTCTGAGCAATCTCTTTTTCATTTACTGATTATTAATAGGTACTGTCTTTCCCAAAGGGAGCTGCTTTGGGTTACAAATAAAGATACAGCTCGGTTAAAACAACCAATAAAAAATAGGAAGAGCTAATTTGATTTTGAAATAATCAGATGAGATTTTAATTAATGGCAGATCATTTCATAGACCTAAATTTAATTATAATAGAAGTTAACAAGAAGAGGTGTAGATCATTTAAGTCCATTTTTATTTGTTTTGAATGTTGTTTTATTCTTATATTTTAATAATAATATCTAAAAGAGTCTAGTGGTTTCCTTCAGGCAAAATGATAAAAACATAGTTTATTTTATTTTTAATATATTTTATTGATTTTTTACAGAGAGGAAGAGAGAAGGATAGAGAGCTAGAAACATCTATGAGAGAGAATCATCGATCAGCTGCCTCTTGCATACCCCTTACTGGGGATTTGCCAGCAACCAACGTATATGTCCTTGACCTAAATTAAAACTAGGACCTTTCAGTCGACAGACCAACGCTCTATTCACTGAGCCAAACCGGTTTAGGTGACAAAACCATATTTAAAAGACCTACCCCATAATTCCACTTCAACTCATCCTAGGGCCCATCCACTCCATTTAAAGAATAGGATCATGCACCTCTGTAGGAGAACAGAGAATTGCCCATTTATTCTGTATTTTATCCAGCTTTTCTTTGGGCAGTGCAGGACTTCAAAAGTGTTCATCAACAAATGCTTATCTAATAAGTCTGAAGAATTAAGCATCTACATTTTAATTAACTTCAACCAGAATGTATTATGATAATGAATAAAATGAAAATCCTTTCAAAATTAAAGTTTTCCAAAATAAGTTAAAATAACTTAATGATGTTAACCATAAAATATTATACAATTTCAATATCTGTATTTCATTTGTTAAAATTCATCTTTAAAACTGTTATTATTTCCTGCCTCTTGGATGAAGGCCACATTTCTCAGTTGGTTAAGACTATACAGAAACCAGTTTTAATTGGAATTTTTAAAATTATGTACATCTTATTATAAAGTATCAAACTTTTTACATTCCTGACCACAATCACTTCCCATCATAGTCTTTATCTTGAGTTAACTATAGACACTATATTTTTACTTTTACTTCTGTATCCTTTCTATGTACTACGTATAATGAGGTATGTACCATGTATATCTAGAAACCCATTGTGTATTTTTAGCCTAATGGTATTATTACTGGGACTATGGGCTCTTGGTTATTAACTTTTCACAGGAAAGACTTCACAATAAGTCCAGGTGATTTTTGAGAATATGATTATTAAAGCCGAGGAGAGAGAAACAAAGGAAAGTCTTAAGATAGAAGAGGCAATATTATATAAGTAGGAGTGAGGTAGGCAGAGCAGCTTTGCCTCTTTGGAAAGAAAATCACAAGGGAGAAGTGAGCCAGCTGGGCTGTGTGGACTCAGGAAACAAAGTACAGGGGCACAATAAGGGCCCTTGGAGAAAGAAAGCAAAGATATGTTCCTTAGGAAAGAAGCGGGGAAAGGAGAAAGTGTGCTCTAAGAGAGAGTGTGTGCACTAAGTCCTTGGTTTTTATTTGTTTTCTAAAGGCAGGAATTTTAGGGGAGTTCTTAGGGAAGGAATACAATAGAATATTCCTAGTTTTCCAGGTGTATCCTTCCAGGGTTCTTGGTGTTCATTGCATAGGATAATGCTCAACTAACTTAACCACAGGCAAGGGCTATTTATTTATTTTTATTTTTAAAATTAAATTTATTGGGGGTGACATTGATTAATAGCATTATATAAGTTTCAAGTATGTAGTTCTATAATATACCAACTGCATATTGCCCGGTATTCTCACCACCTTCCGTCACCATATATTTGACACACTTTACCCTTTTCCATCTCCTCCTACTTCCTTTCCCTCCTGTAATCACTAAAGTGTTGTCTGTGTTTATAAGTTTTTGTTTCTTTGTTATATTTGTTCATTTGTTTATTCTGTTTTATATTACACATATGACAGAAATCATGTGGTTTCTTGTTCTTCTCAGTCTGACTTAATTTGCTTAGTATAATTCTCTCAAGATCATCCATATTGTCACAATTGGCAATATTGTATTCTTTCTTATGCTAAGTAGTATTTCACTGTAAATATTTATCATATCTTCTTTAACCCATCATCCATTGAATGACACTTAAGTTATTTATATGTCTTGGTACTGTGAATAATGCTGCAGTGAACATAGGCATACATATAGCTTTAGGAATAAATGTTTCCGGATTTTCAGGTAGTTACCTAGTAGTGGGATTGCTGAGTCATATGGTAGATCTAGTATTCATTTTTTGAACAACCTCTGTACTGTTTTTCCAAAATGCTGTACCAATTTAGATTGGTACAAGAGTTCTCCTTTTTCTCCACATCATTTCCAACAGTTTTTATATCTTATCTTATTGATAATAACATTTCTAACATGTGGGAGGGATATCTCATTGTAGTTTTGATTTGCATTTGCTTTATAGCTAGAGAGATGGAGCATCTTTTCATATATCTGTTGACCATTTGCTTGTTTTCTTCAGATCATCTGTCCATTTTTTAATTGGATTTTTTTGGATTTTTGTATTGTTGTTGTTGAGTTGTATGAGCTCTTTATATATTTTAAATATTAGCCCCTTATTGGAGGTATTGCTTGCAAATATATTCTACTATTCAGTTAGTTGCCTTTTTGTTTTGTTGATAATTTCTTGTGCTGTTCAGAAGGCTCTAATTTTATATAAAAATATATTTTAAAAAAGTAAAACTATGGTGTGTCACAATCTATACTTCAGTCTGTCTTCCAATGGTATTCTAAAAACTTTAAGCTAAAATTGTCACATAATTTTAAAAATTATGAAAGAATTTTAATTATTTGCTTGTTTTAAAGCACATCTTTAAAAATAATTTCTATTTTTAATTTTGTTTGGCAATTAAATTTAATATATAATAAGACCTAGCACATCTTTGGGAGCAAAAATTAATATAAGACACTGTCTTATTTTCGGGAAAACAGGGTAATTAAATTATACCTTATTTATTCCTTATGAAAAATATTTGTGAACAATTAGTTTTTAGTCTATATGAGCACATGATATACTTTTATTGAGATACTAGAGGCCCAGTGCATGAAATTCATGTATGGGGGCTGGTATGTCCCTCAGCCCAGCCTGCACCCCTTCCAATCTGGGACCCTTGAGGGATGTCTGACATAAACGGGTGGTCAGACATCCCTCTCAATCCAGGACCGCTGGCTCCTAATTGCTTGCCTGCCTCTGCCTGATTGGCCCTAATCACTTCTGCCTGCCATTCTGATCACCCCATAACCACTCCACTGCCAGCCTGATCGATGGCTAACTGCTCCCCGGCTGGCCCAATTTCCCCTAATGGCCCTCCCCTGCCAGTCTGCTCACCTAACTGTCCTCTGTAGGCCTGGTCACTACCGACTGTACTCCCCTGCTGGCCTGGTCACCCCTAACTGCCATGCTTCTGGCCTGATTGCCCATAATAGCCCTCCCCTGTAGGACTGGTCCCCCTTCAACTGCCCTCCCATGCTGGCCTGGTTACTCTCCAATTGTCCTCCACTGCAGGTCTGGTACCCGTCCTACTGCCCTTCACTGCAGGCCTGGGTCCCCCGCAACTGCCCTTCACTGCAGGCCTGGTCCCCCCTCCAACTGCCCTTCCTTGCTGGCTGGTCTCCCCTAACTGCCCTCCTCTGCTGGCCTGGTCACCGACAACTGCCCACAACTGCCCTCCCCTGCCAGCTATGTTGTGGTGGCCATCTTGTGTCCACATGGGGGTGGCCATCTTGTGTCTTGGAGTGATGGTCAATTTGCATATTACTCTTTTATTAGATAGGATTGGTTTAGTTTTGTTTTTTCTTGAGCTCTGAATTATATTACTTTTATGCTTTTAAGTTCATAATCTAATGTCAGTGACTCTGTGAAACTTATAGAATGCATTTTTTATCCTTGTTTTATCTAAGACCCTGATTAATGTCTCCACTCTTCTTTTGATGTTATTTTTAACACATATATGTATGTGTGTATCTTTTAGTTTATGATGCTATGCTATATCATGTATTTTTTGTAAATAGAATTACATTTTGAGAACAATTTGAAGTTTAAGTGATCACTTAATGATCTCATTAGAAATATACTGGTTCTGTGAACTTTGTTTTAATTAGACTAATGTATTATTTACTCTAATTGTTTTTATTTTTATGAAGCAATTCATTTTCTTTATTATTTTTCAGCATAAAATAATTAACAAAGTTCTTAGAATTCTGCAATCATAAGATTAATAGTGGAAGTATATATAGATCGTGTTTACTTTAGGCATCTAAAATATTTAAATATTTTATTTGTAGCATAACACCACAAATAATGCAGTTTCTAGGATAATAAAGTTTAAGATTAGATTATCAGTTTTAAGAACTATTATCATCATTGCTATTTTTTTTGTAATTATCTCTGTATATCTAGAAAATTTCTATAAGAATATAATGACTGTATATATAGCTTCATAAAAGTGCAAACTACATTTATAAGATCATTTATAGCCTCTAAGGAATGTTATTTTTAAAGGCATGTTAAAATGCAATTTAAAAGATATTTTTTGCACAAAGACAAATACCATATAATTTCACTTATATGTGGGTTATACAAAGTTAATGAACATATAAAACAGAAACAAACTCATAGATGTAGAGAACTAATTGATAGTTGCCTAAAGGGACAAGTGTTGGGTGAAAATAGGAAAGGGTTTAAGATATACAAAATTCCAGTTAGAAACAGTCACAGGAATGTAAATTATAGAAAAGGGAATATAATTCATAATATTGTAATAACTATATATTGTGTCAGATGGGCATTAGACTTATGGGGTTGATAACTTCATAAGCAATATACACGTTTAATCACTATATTGTACACCTAAAACTATATAATATTGTATGTCAACAGTAATTGAAAAAAAATTATGAACATAGTTAGTATTTTCTGATCAGCAGACCCTAAATTAAATTAAATTTTTAAATGCAAAAAGATATTTTAAAAATATATGTTATATAAAATTTAAACAAGTAACAGAGTGGGATACAAAGATTTTAAAATTTAGAAATACAGGTAAAACAGATTTTAGAAATTAGATATCATTTAAAACAATATAAGAACTATCATAAAGGCACAACATTATCTGGGCACAAAGATGGGAGGCTTGATAGTGCACAGAATATAAACAAACAAAATACAGCATGATAAAAGTAATTTTGATCTGGTTTTAAATAGCTACACCAAAATTCACCAATGATAAAATGTGGTTACACTCATGATGGAGGAATGATAAACCTTAGTTTTATAATATAAAATCCTAATAACTCAGCACAAGTGGTTGGCAGGGAAATACTTGATTCCCAGGTTCAATGCCTTGGTGACTGGTAGTACCTCAAACACAAATGAAGATCACTTGGGGAGGAGATATTTTATAAGACAATAGATAAGAAATACAAAAAAGAAAAATTATATTTGAGGGAAACATTCTATTATATTGAGTTATGATTTTCAAAAGAGTGTGTTTCCACTGGAAATCACTGATGCCAAAGAGATAATGCCACTTCTATTCTGATGGTGAGGGAGGCACAAGTCATGGGGCTGAGCTGACCAGACTGGTGGAGAGACCTGGATCCCAGCTCCTCACTCCTATGTGGCTTTGGGATTTATTCAAATCTCTTAAACTAGCAGCATCTGGCCTCTGTGTACCCCTACCACTTGGTAAGTAGTCCTGGCCCAGCACTAGTGGCAGCTCACCTTGGTTCACAGCTTGGTTTCTCCAGGGCATCTCCAATCCCAACACAAGTAGCATTCATTTACAAATCACTCTGTAGTTTGTGCTGAGTGGCACCAGGCAGGGCACACAGTGGCTGACTTTGCACCTCCCAAGAGGCTCAGAGCCAGTGTACCAGCAGACAGCTTCAGAACACACAGATTTCAACCCCATCACCTCCATAAGCAACACAAGGGGCAGACTTGGTGAGCACCAAACCCCCACTGAAGCAAGTCCTGCTCTAGAGAGTTGACTCCTGCATAGCTCCTCCACTGTAGTCAAAGGCCGGCCCTCAAAGCCCACTGGCCGGGGGATCATTTCCTCCGAGTGATGTCAACAGCAATCAAGGTTCAATTACAATAGGACAGTGCACACAATCCACACAGGGGTGCACCTGCAGTGCCCAGCTTGGGTGACTGTGGAGGATGTGCCATTGGATCATATAGGACACACTACACAAGGCCATTCTACTACATTAGAGAGATGGAGCAGCTCTACATAATAGATAGAAACAAACAGAGGGAAGCATCCAAAATGTGATGACAAAGAAATAGTTCCCAAATGAAAGGATAGGAGAAATCTTCAGAAAAAGAACTGAATGAAATGGATGCAAGCAAATTACCAGATACAGAGTTTAAACAATGGTTTTAAGGTTGCTCAAGGAACGTAGTGAGAACTTCAACAGCATGAAAAGTACATAGAAACCATAGAAAAGAACCAGTCATAAATAAAGGATACAGTGACTGAAATGAATAATAACTTATTCCTGGTCGATGCACATGCCCAGGTTGTGGGCTCAATCCCCAGTAGAGGACATACAGGAGGCATCTCTGATTGATGGTTCTCTCTCATCATTGACGTTTCTATTTCTCTCCCCCTCTCCCTTCCTCACTCTGAAATCAACAAAGCATATCTTTAAAAAAAAAAAAAAAGACACAGAATGTCTTGATCTAAAATTTATTTGGGGAAATCATAGGCTTAGAATTAAAATTTATCATGTTCTCTTTAAAGTAGATATCTAAATCTCTTGCCAGGGATTACTTTGCTGTCTCTTTTAAGTTAAACACAAAGTTTTCTAACCAAACACAATCACACCATTAGCTAGGACACATGACAGCTGAGAACACTTTTGGCAAGTTAATTAGAAAGTGTAGATTTAAAAACAAATTATTTTTATTTATTTTATTGCTAAGGGCCCAGTGCATGAATTTGTGCACCTTGAAAGGAACTGTGGGCCACGAGGCTGTGGTAGGCATGGGGACAGGTCTTGGCCAATCCTCCATGCCACTGCCTTGCCCCTCCCACCACAACCTCCTCACCTCAGTCCCCTGTCAATCTGCACCCTGCTTCTGTTACCATTGCTCCCACTGCTCCCAAGTAATGATGGCCTTGGCCCTACTCACACCCACTGATGGCGCAGAGCTCCTGGGGCTGGTGCCAGGAGCGGGTGCAACAGGGCTGGTGCCATCGCTGCTATCCCAATTACCCCTCAGGAGCAGGGGAGGTGGAGAAGCGAGCGGGGCCAGTGCCAGGTGCTGGCAGTGGGTATGAGTGGACTCATGCCAGCCAGTAGCAGGTGTGTAAGCGCTATGTATATGAAAGCAAAGAATTTTCAGCAACCACCAGAGGCTCACCTGATGACAGCGACCGGTACCACGCCTTGGTCTGGTTCCCCCACTCACCTGCTCCCCGATCCCACCATGGCCAACGCCTGCCATGATCTGTGCGTACCCCTTGGTGGTTAGTGCACATCATAGCAACCAGTTGTTTGGTCTATTTGCATATTAGCCTTTTATTATATAGGAATACATTATTTCAAAATTCAATTCTTAAATTCAATAATATAATTTTTTATTAAAAAATTTCTAAAACATAAATATGAACACCCGATAATTCCAGGCAATGGAATCACCATATTTCAAGCCTGGTATTACAATGAAAGGACATGATAGGCTTTTTGTGAAATGGAAGCATCTGCTTTTAAATTACCCTGAACTAGAGCCTTTTATTGTTCATGTTCAAATAAAAAACATTTCCTTTTAACAGCACTTAAATGTTGTAGCTTGTACTAGTTCCATTCCACTACTAGGACTGCTGTAGTATAAATTCCAGTTCTGACATTCGGTATTCATGTTGTTAGAAAAACAGACAATCAGCTACAAAAACACTGTGTTGGTATTTGTTTACATTTTTAAATACTTCTAACATGATCAAATTTAGACCAACCTTTCTACCGCAGGTCAGTGATGTTATAAGTAACCAATCATGGCTGATGAGCAAAGCTATAGAATAGTGCAAAGTTCAAAGAAAGATAATTCATGATCATCCTTAAAGTATATAAGGCATTAAAATACTGCTATTGAACTCTGGTGCCAAAGCACAGGGCGGTAATGGCACAACATGAATCTCCTCATTTACAAATGGTTGTGAGGAGGTTAAGAACTAGTATCAACCCCTCTGCTCTCTCAAGTGCTTAATCCGAGGGTCAGCTTATAGATAGTTTTAGACACTATAGCTGGTACTTACTTATATTCTATTACTAATTTAATCTATAGATCAGTACAGAGAGGCTTTTCTTTAAAAAAAAAAAATTGGCACAAAGGTGGAATTATTTAAAATCCCGAGGCAGCATAGCCTGTGATATTTGGGAAGGTATTTTCATCTATGACTATTCACATATAGGAATCATTTAAATTTAGACCCTGATAATATTGAAGGAACAAGAAATGAATGGAAAACCTTTACTCATTTGCATATTTATAACTGACAAGCTTATTTTCCATTTACATTGACTGGTTCCTTGTATATATGCTTTCCCTAGTATAGTAGCAGTCTTACACTACTACTGATTTTAGATTACAGAATAAGCAAAACTGCTTTTCATAGAAAGGTATTTCAGGGAAGTTGTTTCTCTATGACAGACATTACACTTTGAGACAGTAAAAGACTTCTGCTCACTCCCATTGCTTCTTTCAGTTTCTGTATTCCTACAACTAAATTTACTAGCCAATAAATAGGGAAAGGGGCTGGGATATATCTGTGCTTTTCAAGCTTTTTCATATTAGGGAACCTACAGAAAGTGATAGTACTGGTAAGATACCTGTCACTATTGTTGAAATAATTTGTGCATAGCTTCAAAAATATATATAATACCAAAAAGGGATTAGAATGTTTCTTGCAACTCAACATTGGCATGTTAGAGGCAAATTCATCTTTGTTGAATAAATTAATGTAGTTTAATGAATGGTTATGATAATACATGTGATGTGAGTATCTCTATACTATATGTATTTAGAATTAATTTTCATTAAAGTTTTCATTTGCCCATTGCCTTATTTTTTTAAGATTATAATTGAGGTTAATAGGCCTGAACTAATATTTATGGCTGAGCCAAGTCTCAGTTTTCTCACATAGACAGTATTCAAAATTATAAAAAGCCTACTATACCCTGGATGCTACACTGTAAATATTGGTGTCCCTGTCACCTAGAAACTTGCTCTTCCAGGATGGAGCATTGGTTCTGCTCTGATAACAGGGCATGGTGGTATTAAAATTTTGGCTAAAGAAATGCAAACTCACACCACAGAGTTGCCTTCTATTCAGATTAAGTCCATAGTTTATTCCATTAACAAAAGAAGTTTTCTTTTGTAGTTATTCTTTGTCTAGATATTTGTTTGCCAAAGTATTCTCTGAGGTTCTATTTTTGATGCTTATAATTAACCATCAATTAACGCAAATAAGGAAAATTGATCCCTGTTAAATATAGAGATTAAAAGTTACTTCAGATTCTCAAGATATACAAAAGAGCTTTTATGGTGTCTATCTTTCAACAGCTTAATGAATGAAGTGGTTCATACATCTCCAACCATAGGAAGCAATGTTGAAGAAATAGTTGTGAAGAACACTCATTTTCTTATGTGGGACATTGGTGGTCAAGAGTCATTGCGGTCATCGTGGAACACGTATTATTCAAACACAGAGGTATACTAGAGTTACTAAAGTAAATGTAATAAAAAGAACCAGAGAGTAAACCCAGAAAATAGATAGGCTATACCTAAGACATATTGACAATTGCCTTTTTTAGTTAAGAATTTGAGATTTCAAATAAAAGAGAAAGAGCAATGAGAGCTATTATTGGATGAGTGATTACTAGTGTGCTGACTTCGAGTTTATCCTCACCTTAATACTGAAGTATCTCCATTGTTGGAGAAATTGTACATGAGCATAAATTATATATATTTATATCTTTCCCAAGATCTCAGCTTTATTAGAGGCCCTGATTAGAGGAGCAATAAAATGCTTTCAGCATAACTTAATAACACCTAAGTAACACATTTTTTCTTGTGTTTTATTGTTGATATTGTTATGTAAAAATGCTTTATTTGATATTTTTTAATGCTTCTTTCAAACTAGTTTGTGTACTTCTTTCGAATAGACAGAAGTCTATAGTAAACATAATTATTGATTGCCTAAATAAATGGTTGTAGAGTACTTTTAAGATTTAGCAAAAGTTATTTTACTTACTGTGATTTTTTAAAAATTACTTTTTATTACTTGGTTTTCAAAATAAATCTTAGTATTATAGAATATTATGTATTCAAATATCACTTTTAAAAAATAAAATTGGGCATGGTTTGTATTTGATGAAGTTACGTTATTTTGTACTGCTCGATGTAATTCTATGTACTATAAACTTGTCATAATGAAAGTAATGGACTATATTATAGTAAGATGATGCCATGTGACAAAAATACTTCTATCACTTGAAAATTGTTTTGTAGAAAATGTCAATAACGCATTCAATTTTCTTTCTTTTTAATTGTCTTCTACTTCATCATTCTTGTTGTAGATACATTGACAGGGAACGACTAACTATTACGAAAGAAGAATTATACAGAATGTTGGCTCATGAGGTAAGTTTTAAAAACAATTATAAAAGAGGTGGCATTTGAGTCCTCAGGCATCCCAGCAGGCAGTGCAGCCTAGAGACGGTGACAAAGGACCAAAGGAGCAGTGCCAGCTGCTTTCCTTGGAACCCGGTTTGCCGAGATCACCAAAATGCTTTGGAATTTTTATCAGACTTTAAGGAAAGTCCAAAATAGAATCAAGACTGTGAAAACAGAAGCTGCAGCAAGGGGGATTCAGTGCCAATGCATCAACAAAAAAGACAACTAAGAGTTAGTGAAAGGAAATCTTCCTGTTTTTGTATTTCCCACAGAACTAATATTTTATGCAGATGACCAGTCAACTCATAAGCAAGTGCTAACTTTATATAATCCCTATGAGTTTACCCTAAAGTTCAGAGTTTTGTGTACTACTCCAAATAAGTATGTTGTCGTTGATGCTGCAGGTGCAGTAAAGCCTCAGTGTTGTGTGGATATTGTGATTCCTCATAAAGATGTTCCATCCTGTCACTATGGAGTAATAGACAAATTCCGTCTGCAAATTTCTGAACAAAACGAGAGAAAGGATTTAGGAAAGAAAGAGGTTGTGGCTACTCTTTTCCCTTTTGCAAAAGAGCAAAAAAAGGAAGAAGAGGAAAAAAAGAATAAAGGAACCATTAAGTGATAGCTTATTTTTTGAGCAGTCTTTTCAACCAGAAAACAGAACTGTCTCCTCAGGACCTAGTTTACAAACTGTCTTCCTGGCAGTGGTGTGCATGGCAGCTCTGATGCTTCCTACACTGGGGAATATGGAATCGCTGGTGCCTCTCTGCCTCCACTTAAGTGTGAATCAAAAATTAGTGGCAGCTATAAATATAATGGCTATATTTAGAACATGAGGAAGGAATTCAATTGACTTCTGAAGTAAATTTATCTTGAAAATATGAATGTGGACTGCCATTTATCTCTATTTCTCTCCATTAATATGCTATAAACTATTGAATGATTTACACTGATTATAAATATATAATATATATTTTAAATTACATTATAATTTAAAAATGACATGTTTTAAATGTTTGATAGCTTCATGAGTGTCATAAAATGCTACTTTGATGTGTTAAAGTTAGGTTGCTATTACTCGTGATTTTTTATTTCCGCAATTACATTATAATGAGTTGCTTGCATGTCTACATACTCAAGTAAAAGGATGTTGTTTGCCCTGGAATGTTCATCTTTTTTCCTCATTTGCAATCATGGTGCAATACAGTCTAACATTCATTTGATTTCAGTCAACGTTTTTATTTTTTTCATAATAAATAATTACTTTTCCAATATAACGTGAAACTAGTGTTTTCTTTTAAAGATAAAATCTGTTTTAACAGTCTTCTTTGTTGTAAGTGATAGAAACCAATCCCATCTAACAAAGAGAGGAATTTTATTGTAAGTGCTGTGGGGGCCCTGTCCAGGGTACGCCGGGGGCTCAGGGCCAATTTGCCATATGCCAGCATACAGTAAGGACTCGGAAATCTTCCTGTATATACTGGGCAGGGGTACTTTTCTATAACCCAGATACTGATGTCACTATTTGGCAAGAAGCCTCTTGTCTGAGCTAGTAAAAGAGTGTGTTACTGACGAGCAGGTGGCTGGCTCCTATGTGTGTGGCTGCGGTGTGAGGCTACTTTGAAGAATTGTTTTGTCTGGTAGCTCCTTGGTAGCAATGGCTACTTGGTCTGCAATAAAGTCTCTTCTATGCCTATGACTGCTTAAATCGTCTTCATCCACTACCTGGCGTCCAAAGGGGTACAGCCCCTAGCGGAGAAGGATCTGTACTCCCACAAGTGCTCAGGGAACCCAAGGTCAGGATACAGCTGGTTCTGGAGTAGGATCAGACCAGAGACCTAGGAACACTGAGAAGAAACCAGGAAGTTACTGCTCTCTTACTCATCTCGCCTTTCTCAATCTTTCACTAGAATGGATTCTCTGTTTCCTAGCCCACATTTAAAAGAGAAGGGGAATCTGTAGGAAGGCAGTCCAAGTGGATATAATAGAAAATACATTTAATCTGTCCCCTAGTTACCAGAAAGATCAAGTTAGCAGATGGTTGTGCCTGATCTCCTAGACTAGACCAAGCCACATTCCTATTAAACTCTTTAATCTGGAGTTTTATAATTTTATATGACTCAGACTAGTGTTCCATTCCCCAAAGTCTGTTAGCTCTTAGATAGCAGGGACTGCCCCTTTTTCATGTGGTAGTTCCCATTTAGTGCCTATCACAATGCTTAGCCCATAGTAGGCGAGCATTAAATGTGGAATGAATGGAAAAATGAAATGAAAAATAAAAAGTTGGACTTTAAAGTTGGCAATAGTGAAAGCCTCATCAATGACTGTATGTGTGATCTGGACAGAATATGGAATTTCTGTTGACCTCAGTTTCTTTGCTGAAGATGAAGAAATTGAAGTTGATTATTTTTAACTGTCCCTTTCAGTTTTGAAGTTGTTTGATTACATGGATGGCCATCTGTTACCTGTTTTTTTGTGTGTTTTTTTAAGTACATATTATGTTGTAAAATATTCTGAAGAGCAAATAGTTTGTGCAGTAGGCTGTCTATATCTGCAGGTTTTGCATTCATGGGTTCCACAAACCAACGATAAAAAGTATTTGAAAAAATAAATCCCGGAGACATTTAAAAAGCAAAACTTGAAATTGCCACACACTGAGCCATATGATGAAGTAATTTTTAGGCATACCCTGCTGTAGCCTACATGCAAATAGAACATTTCCCACAAGGGACTTGAGCATCAGCAGATTTTGATATCTGCAGGGGGTTCTGGAACCAATCCCTGTGATACCTAGAGACAACTGTACATGTAAAATGCCACATTGCAATTTGTAATACTGCTTAACAGTGGATATATATTCACTAAAGTACTTTAGAAAATCTTAAAATGTGGGACTAAAAATTTAAATGGAAACAATCACAGGAAGATAGTATAAGCAGACGCACTAGCATATTCAGCTCTATTTTTTTTTTTTTGTACTCAGCTCTAAAGTTTCTTTTTTTCCCTTTACTTCTTTCTCATCCTCTTTTTTCTTTTCATCCTTCTTGTCTTTCTCTCTCTCCTGCCTCCTCCTCCTTCTTGCTATTGTCGACTTAAGAAACATCCAAGCCTGTAGAGAATTCTTATGAGTTTATTGAGCCAAATTAACACAGCCTGGGGAGCAAGATCTCAAATGCTCCAGAGAATTACAGTTTTGCAGCTTTTATGCATTTGAATTAAGAAGGGAACTAAGGAAGATTACATGAAGGTGTGAGAAAGCAAGGCAGGGATTAGATTAAAGAATGGTTAACAAGATGATGTGCTTTCTGGAGGGTGGTTCTGGTTTATTTCAAAGGTATGTTAGCCACCTACAGGCACAGAAACAATGGGCAGGATTTACTTAATGCCAAGATAAACCTTTTGCTAAAGAAGTCATATACCTGGGGCATGACTAGCTACCATGAACTGCCAATTTAGGAATTTATGAATAGATTAGCCTGTGAGATTACTTTTTATTGAGGTCTCCTCCCCCCCTACACACACACACACACTTTTTTCTGTCTCTGAATTGTTGAGGGATGCTGGGGTGAGTTTTTTGGGGAAGAGTCAAATTTTAATAACACTAGAAACATTTGAAAAAATACTGACAGATTAAGTTTGGTGAGGTCAAACCAGGTGCCCCCCAAAAAACTACAGTTATCCCATGGCAGGCACAATGAGAATTGCCCCACAGTGGCCAGGAAAGTGTTCTTAGGAGTCTAAGCCATGGAGAGGCTCTGCATTTGTATGTGGCCAAGACCTTGGCGGCCTGATGGGGCCAAGCAAATTTGGCAAGGTGTAACATCTCAACCTGATACATATCTAATCCACAGTTTTTTAAAAAGTGCTTTTAATTTTTGTGTTTTATCTTTCAAATGGAAACTTCCATGTATTTTTTTTGTTCTTTCACGTGTAGGCTTTTGGAAGAAAAGAAAAAATAAGTCATGTAACCTTTACAGCATCAGAAGGAGATAAAATGAAAGCATAATTAAGTTTGTTCTTTTAACATAACATGGTTGCTTTTCTAGATTTCAGCTTACTAGTATTTCACAGGCTACTTTCTTCTTCATTGTGCATGGATGAATAAAGAGATTAAACAACTGTCATGACCTATAGTGAGCTCAGATTTTAATTATTACAAGATTCAGTAGATTTACTACTTTTGTGATAGTTAATAAAATAGATTTTTCCCCTCCAGTTTTATTGAGAAATAATTGACACACATGACTGTATAAGTTTCAGGCATATATCATGATATTTTGATTCTCATATATTGCCAAATGATTACAATAGGTTCAGCTAATACCCATCTCCTCATTTAGATACAATAAAAAGTGCTTATAAATGATTTTCTTCTCTGTGTTTGTGTGTGATGAAATCTGATAGTGCTATAGAGAAAAATAAAGAATCTCAAAATTCCTGCCCTTCTCTCCCCCCAAACCCCTTTAGAAAAAAATATATATATTCATTTTAAGCTTCAGGTGCCATTAGGAGTTAAGGAATTTTCTAAGCAGTTGGTACATGTCCTCTAGATGGCAGAACAGGATTTCATTTTGCACTGTTGAATTTTCTTTGCTATTTAATTCCTGGCTTCCTATTACAGAAAGTTCTTGTAATTTGGTAACCAAAAGACTCAACATATGTTAAAAATTTTATTTTGTAGAGATACAGATAAAACCTCACCAATCTAAAGTCACAGAGGTAAGGTGCATTAGCTGAAAATCTGAACAAAGAATTTTTTAAAAATCCAAAATGTTTGATGTTCTCAAGTTGTTAATTATCTTGAATAAATTGCTAATTATCTTGTCAAAATGTAGATCCTGATGGACCAGCTTTAATGGATAGATAAGACTTGTTGTTAATTGACATTTATTATTGCTACCTAATAAAATATTGCCCAAGTTGTTGAAAATTATCATATATAGGTTAAAAATGCCTTTGTGTTGTCAATTTGCTTACTAATATGTTTCCCCAAAGAAATTTTAAAAATAAACTTTAGAATAGACCTGGTTTAGTTAGGAATTTTGAATTGATTACATATGAATGATAGGGTTTATCAAGGCCCTTAAGCAATCATCATCTATAAAAGTTTATAATATGAAATGTCATCTCTAAATACAGTTGCCAAATGGCCGGTGTGACTAAGTGGATGAGTGTCAACCTATGAGCACATACCTGGATTTCGGGCTCAATCCCTAGTGTGTGTTGTGCAGGAGGCAGCTGATCAATGATTCCCTCTCATCATTGATGTTTCAGTCCCTCTCCTGTTCTCTCTGAAATCAATAAAATTATATTAAAAATAAATACAGTGGCAAATGGAGATCTGTTAGCTTCATTTCATCTTTTAATAACTTATTCTACCAGTGATGCATTCTTCATATAGCACACATTCAAGGAATACTTATAAAATTGAATGGACTTTAATACAGGTGACATTCACAGTTCTGATCTGAAACATCTAAGGAGATATACTCAAGAGTTAAAGTTTACTTTTTTTTTTTTTTTTTTTAAGAAAGATTATTTCCCCCCCACAAAAATGCTGGCTTCATGTCCCCAGAATAAAAATCACTCTTTATTCACCAATTTGGAGATCAGGTAATAAGTACTCTTTTCCAAATTTTAGGTTTGCCTATACTGACGTCTGAGTTCCATACTTTTTGTTTTAGGTAGCAGAGAAAAGTACTAATTTGGGTTTTCTCAGACTCTGATAATATTGCTTAAGGCTGATTAATACAATAGTCTCCTTATCTATGAGGGTACATTACAAGAGCCTGAAACCGTAGGTAGTACTTAATTCTACATATGCTATGTTTTTTCCTGTATGTACATATCTATGATAAAATTTAATCTATAAATTTGTCATAGTAAGAGTTTAACAACAATAGCTAGTAATAAAATAGAACAATTATAAAAATTTACTGTAGCCCTAACCGGTTTGGCTCAGTGGATAGAGCATTGGCCTGCGGAATCAAGAGTCCCATTTTCAATTCTGGTCAAGGGTATGTACCTTGGTTGCAAGCCAATCCCCAGTAGGGGGTGTGCAGGAGGCAGATGATCGATGTTTCTCATCGATGTTTCTAGCTCTCCCTCTTCCTTTCTCTCTATAAAAAAAAATCAATAAAATATATTTTTAAAATTTTACTGTAAAAAAAGTTATGCAACAGTCTCTCTACCACAGTCTAGTTACTATCCAACATCATACAATTGATTTCCTTAGAAAAAGAGGTATATGTTTATACTAGTGGCAGGTGCACAAAATTTATGCAGAGGGGGGTTTTCCTCAGCCTGGCCTGCACCCTCTCCAATCTGGGACCCTTCAAAGGATGTCCTACTGCCAGTTTACAGGGATCAGGCCTAAACTGACAGTTGGACATCCCTCTCACAATCTGGAACTGGTGGCTCCTTACCACTCACCTGTCTGCCTGCCTGCCTGATTGCCCCTAACCACTCTGCCTGCAAGCCTGCTCACCCCCAACTGCCCCCATGCCCATTGCCAGCCTGTTTGCCACCCAATGCCCTCCCACCTGCCAGCCTGATCACCCCATTTGCCCTCTGTGCCAGTGTGCTCCCCCCTAACTTCTCTGCTGGCCTGTTCGCCCCCAACTTCCCCCACTTTTGGCCGACTCACCTCACCTTCCCTCCACATTGGCCTGCTCGCCCCCACTTCCCCCCTTGCTGGCCTGCTCACTCCCCTCCTCCCCGCTGCTCTGATCACCTCCAACTAACCCCCACTGACAGCCCGCTCACTCCCAACTCGCCCCCCTACTGGTCTGCTTACCCTCAACAGCTCCACTCCCCACCAGCCTGATCACCTACAACTGTTATCCCATCTTGGCCTCAACACCCACAACTGCCCTCTCCTCTTGGCCTCTGACCACCTCTTCCTAGGCCCCACCACCATTGATTTGTCCAGAAAAACATCCGGAGGTCTCCTGGAAGGTCTCCCAGACTAATTAACATATTACCCTTTTATTAGTATAGATATCCTACCTAATAAGAGTAATATGCAAATTAACCATCATTCTGCTACACCCACAAGCCACACCCACCAGCCAATCAGAGCGACTATTCAAATTAATCCCAACCAAGATGGCTGTTGCCACAGAGAGCAGGAGGGAGGCTTGGGTTTCTGGGCGATAGAGGAAGCCAAGCTTTCCACACACCCTGGCTGGCCCAGGCCTCCACTAAAGAATACAAAGTTTCAATTATAGAAGGTGAATAGGAGAAAACCAAGATGGCAGCAAAGGTAAACAACTAATCTGCAGCCTTGCACAACAATTTCAAAACTACAACTAAAAGACAAAACATCTATCACCCAGAACTACGGGAAAGCTGGAGAGAGAATGGAGCACAAGTGCTGAAAAGCTAAAAAGCATGTGAATAATATTTTTTATTTATAAAAACGGTGGTTGACGACTGGGCGCAAAGATTTTTTTTTTCAACCCAAAAAGGAAACAAGCTCCACATCACTTTGAAATCCAGTTTCTGAGGTCACGTGGGGGACCCAGAAGCCTAAGGTGAGAAGCTGGTCTGTTGGCCACTGGGTCCAAAAGTGAGGGTGACTCTATTGCAGAGGTGCCAGCAGCAATCATTGTTTACTGCGCTGGATTGCAGGGATGTGGTGACTTGGAAAAGTGGAAAGGCAGATAGCTGATGATAGCCATCATAGTTTGCCACGCCCCAGCCTAGTGACCCCACCCCACCCTACCCTGAGTACTGGCCCGGAGGTCCCGCCCCGCACATTCTACAGACACACCAGGCACCACACAGCTGCTTTTGCATATAAATGGACTGTATTGTAGCAGCTTAATGAAATAAATTGCAGCTCCAGCAACAAAACTGCCAAGTCCCAAGTAAAGAGGACAGAACTGTAGTTCTTGTGGTAGCTCCTGCTGGGTGGCTTCAGATAGTAGCGGAACTGCACCTCATTGGAGATCTGGAAACTAGTGTATCTACTGGTCAGTATGAGACAACACCAGATTTCAATTACTCTCATAAGGGACACATTCAAGAGGCAGACTCAGTGAGCACCGAAGCCCTATGGGAACAAGTCCTCCCCCATAAACATGTCTCCAGCATAGTAATTCTCCCATTATAGACACAGTGGATCCTCACAGCCAATTGGCCTGGAGGTCAATTCCTCCCAATGACACCAACCACAATCAAGACTTAACAACAAGGGTGTACATACAGTCCACACAGGGGTGCACTAAGAGTCCATATCAGGCAACTGGGAGGCTGACCATTGAACCATATAGGACATCTAGGCCCACAAAGCTACCTTACCAACTCAGGGAAGCATCAAAAATGCTGAGAAAAGGAGATAGATCTCAAATGAAAGAAATAGAGGAGAACAAAAGACTGGATATAGAGTTTAAAATCACAGTTATAAAGTTTTTCAAAAAATTCCTAGAAAAGGCCGATAAATTTAATGAGACCCTTAAGGGTATGGAAAAGGACCAACTAGAAATTAAAAATACACTGACTGAAATAAAATAAAAAAAAATTATACAGAGACCCAACAGCAGAATAGAAGAACGCAAGAATCCAGTCAAAGATTTGGAATACAAAGAGGCAAAGGACACTCCTCCAGAGAAGCAGGAAGAAAAGAGAATCCAGAAAGTTGAAGATAGTGTAAGAAGCCTCTGGGACAACTTCAAGCCTCTGGGACAACTTCAATCAGAATTATGGGGGTGCCAGAAGAAGAGAGAGAGCAAGACACTAAAACCTATTAGAAGAAATAATGACAGAAAACTTCCCCCACCTGGTGAAAGAAATACAAGTCCAAGGAGAACACAGAACCCCAAACAAAAGGAATCTAAAGAGGACCACACCAAGACACATCATAATTAAAATGCCAAGGGTAAAAGACAAAGAGAGAATATTAAAAGCAGTAAGAGAAAAACAGTTTTCTTCAAGCGAGCACCATAGGATTATCAGCTGATTTCTCAACAGAAACTATGAAGGCCAGACGGGAGTAGCAAGAAATATTCAAAGTGATGAATAGCAAGAACCTACAACCAAGATTACTCTACCCAGCAAAGTTATTCAGAATTGAATGGCAGATAAAAAGCTTCATAGATCAGAAAAAGCTAGAGGAGTACATTACCACCAAACCATATTATATGAAATGCTAAAAGGTATTCTTTAAGAAGAGGAAAAAGAAGAAAAAAGTAAAGATAAATTATGAACAACAAATACATATCAACAAATGAATCTAAAAGTCAAGTGAATTAAAAATCTGAGGAACAGAATAAACTGGTGAATATAATAAAATCAGGGGCATAAAATGGGAGGAGATTAATAATTCTCAAGAGGAAAAAAATAAATAAAAAATAATAATTCTCAGGGGGAAAGTGGTGTTTGTGTTGGGGGTACAGGAAGAGACTTGACAAAAATCATATACCTATGGATGAGGACAGCAGGGGTGAGGGGGAGGTAAGGACAGAGGGTGGGGTGAGGACCAGGTGAAGGGGAGTTATGGGGGAGGGATGGGAAAAAGAAACAATTGTAATAATCTGAACAATAAAGATTTATTTAAAAAAAAAAAAGAAGAAAGAAAGAAAGAAAGAAAGAAAGAAAGAAAGAAAGAAAGAAAGAAAGAAAGAACCCAGATGGCTGAGGCAATCCAAAAGCCTTAGGGCGCCCTTTGACTGGGCTGCCAACCTACCGGTCTGGAGCTGCCATGAATGCACAGAAAATCATCATGCCCAGGAACGGTCAGAAAGAAATCCCGATTTTTTAAATAATAGATTGTCTTGATCATTAACCAGGAAATGTCTGAGAGATTATCCCTTTTCTGAGCTCAGCCACAGTCAGCGCCCAAAGTGCCTTATTAAAGTGTGTGAGCCAGGAAGAGGTGAGGAAGCTAAAGTTTAAAATCTATCTGAATTTAGTTTGAGGAGGCCATTCCAATACTCAACAGTATCTCATGCTTGTGAGTGCTAGAGAGCCTGACATGACCATCAAATACCTTCCCTATCAGCACATTGTTGTGCAGCTTTTGTAATAAAAAGCACAGCATCATCAGGCTATAGGTGGTCCAGAAAGCTGAAAACATGACAGATATTTGTTTCAAGGGCCACAATAGAGAGACTGGAACTAGCTGATTAGGCTGGAACAGCAATATTGTAAGCTAAAATAGTGTCAATAGCAGAGGAGGTCAACAGTCTGATAAATTCAGTCTACTAAGAGCAGGTAGGAGTGGAAAAAACATTATAGGTGAATGAACCCCAACACAAATGGCTGCTGCCACAGAGTGAGCAGAAGGCTTGGCTCCACTTCAGGCTATAAAATTTCAATTGTAGAAGGTAAATAAATTCCAGATACCAGGGGGCATGGTCGGCCTACAAACCACCACAGGCCCCTCGCCCAGACCACCCAATGCCCAAAGGAAACCCCCACCCTGATCTGGGACACCCCCTTCAGGGCAAACTAGCTGGCCCCCACCCATGCACCAGACCTCTATCCTATCTAATAAAAGAGTAATATGCAAATTGTCCATCACTCCAACACACAAAATCAAGATAGCTGCCCCCATGTGGTCAAATATCCTGCACCTATGTGGACAACAGATGGCCAGTAGGAGAGGGCAGTTGAGAGGGACCAGGCCTGCAAGCTAGGGCAGTTGGGGGCAATCAAGCCTTCAAGGGAGGGCAGTTAGGGGTGACCAGGCCAGTAGAGAAGGGAAGTTGGGGGCAAACAGGCTGTCAGGAGGGAAGTTAGACATCAATCAGGCTGGCAGGGCAGTGGTGAAAGGGTAATCAAGCTGGCAGGCAGAAGTGGTTAGGGGCAATCAGGAAGTTAGGCAGGCAAGCAGTTGGGAACCAGCAGTCCTGGATTGTGAGAGGGATGTCCCAGTGGGATTGGGCCTAAATGGGCAGTCAGACATCCCTAAAGGGGTCCCATATTTGCGAGGGTGCAGGCTGGGCTGAGGGACACCACACCCAGCTCTCCCTGCACATGGTAGGCGTGGCTGGTGGGTGTAGTGGAGTGATTGTTAATTTGCATGTTGCTCTTTTATTAGGTAGGATGTTTTTTGCAAATATTTTTTGTCAGTTTGTAGCTTGCCTTCCCATTCTTTTTTAAAAATAAATCTTTATTGTTCATATTGTTACAAAAGTTCCTCATTTTTTTCCCCTCGACCAGGTTCCCACCCCACCCTCTGCCCTTTCTCCACCCCCCATTGTCCTCATCCATAGGTGCACATTTTATGTTCAGTCTCTTCCGGCACCCCCCACTCCTCTTTTCCCCTAGAATCTTCAGTTCACTCCCCTTCCATACCTATGATTCTATTATATTTAACAGTTAATATTGTTCATCAGGTTTTTAAATTCCCTTGGTTTTTAGATTCACTTGTTGATAGTTACATATTTGTTGTTCATAATTTTTATCTTTATCTTTTTCCTCTTCCTAAAGAACCCCCTTCAGCAATTCATATAATTCTGGTTTGGCAGTGATGAACTCCTTTAGCTTTTTTTAATTTGTGAAGCTCTTTATCTGGCCTTCGATTCTGAGTGATGGCTTTGCTGGGTAGAGTATTTTTGGCTGTAGGTTCTTGTTATTCATCACCTTGAACATTTCTTGCCATTCCCGTCTGGCCTGCATGGTTTCTGTTGTGAAATCAGCTGACAATCGTATGGGTGCTCCTTTATAGGTAACTACCTGCTTTTCTCTTGCTGCTTTTAATATTCTCTCTTTGTCTTTTGCTCTTGGAATTTTAATTATGATGTGTCTTGGTGTGGTCCTCTTTGGGTTCCTTTTATTTGGGATTCTGTGTACTTCTTGGACTTGTTTCACCAGGTAGGGGAAGTTTTTCTGTCACTATTTTTTCCAGTATTCTTTCGGTATCTTGCTCTCTCTCATGTCCTGGGACCCCCATAATTCTAATGTTGGTTCACTTAGAGTTGTCCCAGAGGTTTCTTATGCTATCTTAAACTTTCTGTATTCTCTTGTCTTCTTTCTTCTCTGTGGAGGAGTGTCCTCTGGCTCTTTGTGTTCCAAATATTTGACTTGATTCTTGCGATCTTCCATTCTGTTTTTAGGACTCTGTATAATATTTTTTTTTATTTCAGACAATGTATTCTTTACTTCTAGTTGATCCCTTTTCATATCCTCATAGGTCTCGTTTATTTTATTGGCCTTTTCTAGGAAATTCTTGAAAAACCTTATAAGCATGGTTTTCAACTCTATATCCAGTCGTTTTTTGTCCTCCATTTCTTTTGTTTTTGACCTGTTTCCTTGTCTCAGCATTTTCACTGCTCTGAGTTTGTAGGGTGGCTTTTGTGTTAAGGTGTCCTATATGGTTCAGTGGGTCAGCCTCCCAGTTATCTGAGGTGGACACTCTTGGTGCACCCCTTTGTGGACTGTGTATACAGTCTTTTGTACTTAAGTCTTAATTGTTGTTGGTTTCACTAGGAGGAACTGACCTCCAGGCCAGTTGGCTGTGAGGATGAGCTGTGTCTATGCCAGGAGACAGCCTTATTCAAAAGCCTCTGTGCTCAGCTTGGATGGGGCAGAGTTTCAGGGTGGAGCCTTCAGCCTTGGTTTCCTGTTAGCCCCACCCTATGAGGTTCCTGAGTCTCAGTATTCCTCAGTGTCCTTTGGTACTCGATGCAAGCACCTCTGAGAGAAAAGTGCACTCGAAGTTCGCCCACTACCGGACAGTCTAGTCTCTTCCCCAATGAGCCTGGAACTAGGGTTCAGTGCAGTTGGAAGTGGGGTTCAATGCATTCCAGAGCTTTTGTCTCCTTCCCGCTAGGGCAATCCAGCAGCACAGTCAACAGTCTGTCCTCTGTGCACAATGTGCATGACTCTGGGGCTCTGCTTTTGGCTGCTCCCCTGAGTTTCCGCCTTACAGCCTAGAATCACTCTGTATGAGCCTGGGACCCCAGGGTTTCTCCAAGAACTGGGGTTCAGTGCAGTTGGAACTGCGGTTCATCACAGTCCAAGCTTTTATCTCCTTCCCGCTAGGGAATGCCAACCAGGCACTCAGCTGCCCCTCCTCTTGGGCTTCGTTCTCTCCCCACACGCACACCGTGTCTCCAAATCTCAGGCTTTTACAGCTCCTCTGATTTTCCTTCTGCTTTTCTCTTTCCTTCTAGTTGTAGAATTTATAGTCAGTCAACTTTCCTGTAGTTCTGGATAATATCCACTTTATATTTTAGTTGTATTTTTTTAAATTGTTGTGTGAGGCTGCAGTTAGGCATTTACCTATGCCGCCATCTTGGTTTCCTCCCCCAATTTTCCTGCCTTCCCATTCTCTTGACCTAGGTCAGTCTTTTAAGTTAAAAAACTTGTAAGTTAGAGTTAGAATTTTAAAGAAATGAGAAATAGCACCTGTATAGCCAAAGAGGTTTGTGTGTGTGTGTGTGTGTGTGTGTGTACTTGCTCTGCAAAACACTAAGTGGCTTGATTTCTTTAAAACAAAAAAAATTTTAACTATGAAATAATTTTAAATGTACAGAAGAAATGCAAAGTCCATACAAAGAGCTCCTGATCAACCTTCCTCCAGCTTCTCTTAATGTTAATATCCCACATAACCATGGCACATTATCACAATTAATAAATTAACATTGTGCCAAAACCGATTTGGCTCTGTGATAGAGTGTTGGTCTGCAGACTGAAAGGTCCCAGGTTCGATTCTGGTCAGAGTCTATATATTGATTGCAGGAACATCCCCAATAGGAGTTGTGCAAGGGGGTTGGTTGATGTTTCTCTCTAATCGATGTTTCTGGCTCTCTATCCCTCTCCTTTCCTCTCTGTAAAAAATCAATAAAATATATTAAGAAAAAAAGAAAATTAACATTGGAACAAATTTATTAATTAAACTTCAGACTACTAAGATATGACCAGCTTTTTAAATAACATCCTTCTGTTTCAGGATCCAATTTAGAATAACACATTACATTTAGTTATCATGACTCCTGGATATCCATTAATATTTTGTGGTTTCTCCATCCTTCTTTATTTTTTATGGTTTTGAGTATCAGACAGACATTTTGTAGAACATCTCTCAACTTGTGTCTGTCTGATATCTCATGATTAATTTGACTGAGGTTGTGGACTTCTGGGAAGAACACCACAGAGGTAACATGCCCTTCTCTTCTTGATGTATTAGTGGGTACATGATATCAACATCACTTATACTGATCATGTTAACCTTTGTCACTTGATTAAGGTGATGTCTGCCAGGCTTCTGTCTGGTCCTATTCCGTGTTCTATTCATTAGAAGCTAGTCTCTAAATCCAGACCATTTTAACAGGTAAATAATTGCCTGTTAATTATATTAATAATTATTAATTATAGTAATGAATTACTACAATTAATACATATTAAGAGCTGATACGTGGAGGCTATGCTTATATCCTGTCTCTTCTTAAAGTTTTGCCCACTACTGTTAGCATCCATTCATGGAATTTCCGTTCAGCAAAAATTACTGTGGGATTCTAATGCCGCTTTCCTACTTCTGTCATTCCTTCTACATTTATTATTTGAAGTAATTTTGTAAGAAATATTTGTCCTTTTGCCCACATTTATTTATGTCTTCAATAATCATGAACATTTATTTTATTCTTTGCATTTGTCAGAGACAGCCACAGCCCTGCTGGAGCTCTGGTGCTCTGAACCATATATTCCTCTAAATTCTTTCTGACTGTGCCAGGGTAGGTTCCTTCTCGAACCCTGCTCACTACACTAACTGTTGGGAGCTTAGGCCAAGTTCCTCCTTCATCTTCTGCTCACTAGTTACAGGTGTCAGATCAGAGGCCCTCTGTCTGGGGCTGGACCTCCTAGGACGTGGGGTTTCAGATGGAGAAGCAATGAGAAGTTGTGGGTGTATAAGAATGAGTCTTTATTATTGCAGAAGCGAGTGGCCATATAGCATTCAGACAAAATAATTCTCCATAGCAAAGTCCATACACACAGCTCTGCAGCAACTGGGAAATACTTATCTTTCCCACAGAATAGCATTCATCTCTGTGCCCATAGTTATTATCTGAGTAGCCACATGTTGCTCTAGACCTATTGCTTTACATAGCAACACCTGAACTCTCCCTTAGAGCTATAGCTTCTGTGGCTTCTCCAGCCTCTCTAGCTCAGCAGCTTCTCCTGTCTCCCCTGTCCAGCACACTGGCTGGTCTCTGCAGTCTCACGTAGTAACCACCTCTGAGCTTTACTCTCAGCTCACTGGCTGGTTAACATAGTAGCTATATCTGAGCGCTCTATGAGCTCTTAGCCTTACATGGTACCAGCTCTCAACGCTGTTTGAGCTCTCTAGCCTTTTCCCCTAGCCCACTAGTTGGTTAACAACGTGTATATTACTACTTAGACAAAAGAGACCTCTAGCCAACAATGACATCAATCATTTGGCTGTAGAAGGGCACAGTGTGGCCTTGCAGCTATGTAGTCCTTTGGCATTCTGATTCCGATGTTCAGAGGGGCCTTGGCCATTCGGCATAGTATCAGCAAGGCCTCTGCACAGTAATTAGCCTTGACTATCCGTGGACTCTGGGGTGGTTCCCACAGCATTATAATCCTCTACTACTGCTTATTTTGTTGCTCAAGTGCCACATCTGGGCATTAGGAGCTCTTCCAGGTATGTTCCTGTATCCCTTTCACATGTCCTCATTTGGTTTGTATTTTCTTCAAATTCATCATGAGTACTTTCTTGCTTTCTGACCAGAAGTTGCCCAATTTATAAAAACCTATACCACAATTAGAATCAGCTAGAAAAAAATGTATAAATTGTATGTGTATATGTATGTACAAGCACATTTGCACATATACAAATACTTCAGTGTATTTGTATAGATCTGTATCACTTCACATGAATATGTACATACTAAATGTCATGTGTTCACACAAAAGTCCAGTATTCCAATATAACAGCAGAGTTCTTTATGGCTTTCCAACTTTCTCTGTCTGTGAGTTCCTTGTCCAACAGTAAGAGACTTTGCTTCCATTAACCCCAATATATTGATTTGTTTATTCAGCTTCTTCTATCACCCAACCTCTTGTCTACACTGCTATTCCCTCTGCTCACCACTCCTGCACGCTTCCCTCTTTCCCAACTATGCTCCTCCATACAGGAAAGGGAAAGGAGGAGAGAGTCTGCCATTTTGAAGAGGCATGTTTAACAGGCAATCTTGGAATTTGGTCTTAGAATTTAGCCCTTCCCATGAAAGCTTCTGAGGCAAATGTTGGTTATATTTTAAATCTGGGTCCTCAGGCTATCTAGACACTTTCAGTTATCAAAGGAGGTGCTGCTTCAGAGGTACTGGGAAAGGTTTAGTTTTTTTCTTTTAAGTTCAAAATGTAATTCTCACTTGCCCAATGGTTCCTGAAGTAACCACAGTGTGGTAGAAGATAGTCTTTTTTTTCCTAAGTAGCCTATAAAATAAACACAACCTGCCTCACATTCACCCCCATTCTTGTTTCACAAATGAGCTCAGACATGTACTTTGACATCTTGAGTAGGACAATTGAGCTTTTTATGTCTTCTCAGTGTCTTCAGGGGCAGTAGGTGACATTTCTCCCTACATGGTAGGAGCTCTGTTTGGCCTGACCATGAGAACAGCCTCTGTTGAGTGAGGTTGGGCCTTGCTTTCTTGTCAGCATGCTCTTCTTGTCACCAAACCCACACCAACCCTGGCTGCAAATGGCTGGATGAGTGACAATCTATAGTCACAAATGTGACTTAAGAGTCAAAAGTGATCCTAGACTAAACAGCAGGCGCCCAACTGCTAAATTAAATAAAGATGCACAGGGATAGCAGTAGAAACCATTGCACTCAGGCACAGAATCCTGTTCTGTATAAGTACTAAATAACTCTTAAAAAATTTGTATCCAATTATATAATACTAGTGCCCCAGAGTAGGCATTCGTGAACATTGAAAGGAAATTAACTAGAATGTGGCCAGCAGGGCAGGGCCAGATGGGCCAGACATGCCCTGGAGCCAACCCTCCTCATTTTCTCCCCAGACTGCTGCACCTGGAGTGACGCAGTGGCTAGAAGGGCATCTGAGGAATGAGTGGGGTCCCTCTGGCAGATGGGATCCCTCAGCCTGGCCTGCGGGGATCAGGCTGAATCCAACATCTCCCAAGGGGTCCTGGATTGCAAGAGCGCGGTTCTTGGGTAATGCACCCTAAATTAATCTGCCTCCTCTCCGGTTCTAGGTGCATCACCCGAGAATTGCTGTTGCCAAGTCACCACAGTTCAGCAGCTCCTGCTTTGAGCATTTGCCCCGTGGTGGTTAGTCCACATCATAGCTACTGATGTCATATATATATTATAAGCAATCTTGCTATTATTTAAAGCTTCAATGCTGTCATGAAAGCCCAACTAAAATATTATATGTATGTTTTATTTCAAATGGACTAAACAATAAAACCCGAGAAGCAGCCATTAACTTTAGGTAATTGTCTGCCTCTGAAAGTTAAATGCTCCAAGGAACACTTAGTTAACAAGGTCATGCAAAAAGGGTCCCCTGTTTTGATTTGACATCCAAAAACATTTAATTAAACAGTGATGCCGACTTGAGCTTTTTTTAAAAAAAATGTTTAAAAAAAATTAATTTTAGAAAGAGAGGAAGGGAGAGGGAGAGTGAAAGATCAATAGACTCCCTCCTGCACCTGCATGCCCCTACTAGAGATCAAGTTTGCAACCTGGGCATGTGCTGTAACTTGGAATCTATCTGGTGATCTCTTGGTACATGGGCTGATGCTCAACTACTTAGCTACACTAGCTTGAGTTTTATGTTTATAATGTTACTAGGGGCCCAGTGCACAAATTCGTGCACCTTGAAAGGAACTGTGACCCACAAGGCTGTGGTGGGTACAGGGAATGGACTTGGCCCATCCTCTGTGCCTCCTCCTAACCCCTCATGCCATGGCCCCTGATTCCCAGTATGCCAGAAACCCTGCTCCTACTGCTGCCACTTCCTTGTGCTGACTGCATCAGCCCCACTCACACCCGCTGACAGCACAGAGCGATTGGGGCTGGTGACAGCAATGGGTGCAAGTGGGGCTGGTGTCATTAGTGGGTGTGAGAGGTGGCTGCTGCCCTGATTGCCCATAAGGAGCAGAAGGAAGTAGAGGAACCCTCAGGGGAAACCGGGGTCAGCAGCCACCGCTAGCACCCACTGCCAGTGCCAAGCAATCAGGGCTGGCATCGGGAGCTGGCAGCAGGTGTGAACAGTGGCTCCAGCGCTGGCAGCAGGTGCAAGTGCCAGGTGGGACCATGTATGCAGGAGCAAAAAGTTTTCAGTAACCACCAGAGGCTGGCCCCAATGACAGAGACTGGCACCCCAGCTCATGTGCTCCACCATTTTGCCACAGCCAATGCCCACCATATTCTTTGCTCTGCTGCCTGCTGCTGACATTTGCCATGTTCTGTGCATGCCCCCTGGTGATCAGCGCACGTCATAGCAATTAGTTGTTCTGTTGTTTGGTCTATTTGCACATTAGCCCTTCATTATATAGAATACAGGATTATTTGGTAATGATAGTTGCTATAAAGATTTATGTTGTTAGGAGGCAAATATATATATACCATTAGAAAATTGGGGTTTTCTTCTTAGTACAGAGTGCTTATTTTAAGTTCTCCTTCACTTTTTGCTTCTATTCTTAACCCAGTGCAATCTATTTGCATCTAACTACCAGTAGAGTAATCTTCTAACAATATAAACAGGATTATGTCACCCTCTGCTTTAACTTTCCTTGGTTTTCTTTGTATTTAAAATGCAAACTCCCTTATCTTGCTATGAAGTTGAAAAGAATAAATCCTTTCTCTCCAACTTTATCTCTTGACACTCTCCCATTTGCTCACTCTGTTCCAAACACGCAGACCACCCTTCTGTTCCTAGATAAAGTGCCCAATTCTTTCCTACCTCCAGCCCCGGCCATGGTTGTTCCTCCTGCTTAGAAAGCTCGGCTCCCCGATGTTGCATGGCTGGCTGTTTAATCAGGTAGCACTCAGACATCACCTCTCCAGACCTTAGGGCACCATCGATCCCAGTCAATATCATGGCACATGGCCTTATATTTTTTTAATATTATTTTTTAAAAATTATCTATAATTATCAACCCTCTGTTTATTTTTTGTCATCCTTATATAAGAGTATAATGAAAGTAATAAATAAAGGAAGGGCATTATCTGAATCCCCACTCCCTTCCACACTTCCAGACTGGTAATGGTCTGGAACTACATAAATACTTCTTTTATTGTTGTTAATCCTCACAGGAGGATATATTTACTTTGAATTTTTTAGAGAGAGTGGAAAGGAGGGAGGGAGAGAGAGAAACAACAATGTGAGAGAGACACATTGTTTAGTTGCCTCCCACAGGGAGGCCCCCGATTGGGGCTAGGGATCAAACCAGCAAGCTAGGTACATGCCATTGATAGGGAATCAAACCCACGACCCTTTGGTACACAGGATGACACTCTAACCACTGAGAAACACCAGCCAGGGGCATAAATACTTCTTTAATGGGTAAATGGTGATGGACAGGGATTTGACTTGGGGTGGTGAACATACAACACAATGTACAGATGATGTGCTATACAATTGTGCACCTGAAACCCGTATAATGTTGTTAATAAATTCATTAAAAAGGAAAAATAAGTAAGTAAATAAAATTTTAAAATAATTTCTCCTTTTCTTGATTGGTTACTTGAGAATCCACAGATATTGCAGAATAGTAAACTACATGTGTTTTAACTACTTTGAATACACTGAGCGTTTGGCAAATGTTATGAACTCCTACGAGAGCAGGTTCCCCTGGCCTTTGACCTAATAGATAGAAGTATATCTTTGTATCTAGGATAGAAATGGTACCAGTGAACTAAGAGTATAATCTCTTGTGATAAATACAAAGTAATATAAATGTAAAAGGAGGCTAAGAAGGGTGTTCCACAGAGGTTAGAGGGTAGACTGCATATAGTTGTCCCCCTTTATCTACAGAGAATATGTTCAAAGACCCACAGTGGATGCCTGAAACCACAGATAGTACTGGATCTTATATGTACCATGTTTCTGTTGTACATACATATCTATGATAAAGTTTAATTTATAAATTAGGTATAGTAAGACATTAACCATGATAGCTAATAATAAAACAGTTACAACAATATGCTGAAATAAAAGTTATCGAAATGTTGTCTGTCTCTCTCAAAATATCTTACTGTACTGTATCCACTTTCTTTTTGTGATAACATGAGATTATACAAAGCCTACATCACCAGTGAGGTGAATGACAGAATTATGACATAGTATTAGGCTGCTATACAGGTGAGATGGACACAAGCACAGTGACACCACAATGCTAGTAGTCAATCTGATAAGGAATCAGCAACCTTTTGACTGCTGGGTAGTGATGCTGACCAAGTGATGGCACATCATAGGTAAGACAGAGTAGGACAATTTGAGATTTCATCACACTAATCAGAACGGGGAATTTTTCATTTAGTATTTTAGGAAAATAGTTAAGGCAAACCATGGAAAGCAAAACCATGGATACGGGGGGACTACTCTGTATAGACTGGCCAGGCGAATTCTTATTCTTGTTGTCAATAATAGATAAAAACAGCATTTTTTTCTTTTAACTTTTTCTTGGACTTTTCAAAGGGTCAGAAATTGTTAAAAGGGCATGGTACTTGGCTGGATACTTTGCCAATGCTACATTTTTACGAGAAAACTTACTGTTCCCTTAGGGTGTGACAATCAAGAGAATCCATCAAAGGGGCAAAATTGATACCAACAGCCTCTCTGCTGCTTGGCAAGTTTGTGAATGGGAGTCCCGGAGGAAATGATCCCACTACACTGGAAGTAACTATGCTTATCAGCTACTCTGGAAAGAGAATTGCTGTTAGAGTGTGAATAAGACAGTATAGGCTTTGACGGATAGACAAATGACTGGCTCCTGAAAATACTATGGAAAAGCTATGGTTTGCATCTATCTGGCCTGTGAATTTGCTTTTGATTGACATTGTGAGGGCAAACAATTTAAAGTGAAGAAACAAAGACAAAATGTCGTCTTTGTGGGTAGATGCTGCTATTAGAAGCTGAAAATGTGACAGGAGTGCTTTTGAAAATGTGTTATTTCTCTGTGATCCTTTATGCCACTGCAAGCACAGGAAAAACATCTTTACTCTTACTCTTGTTTTAAAACGTCAGTGGATGTGACATTCACTTTTAGCTCAAAAGGGCTGTGAATCTGCACTTCACGGTGCATACACAACAGCTTGCTGATAGCAGCCCACTGCTTTAATTTTGGTTGCAGTTTAGAATGATTGAACCACTGCTTTTGTGAAATGCTAGTTTTAGTGAACACTCAACAAGGGTTTGCTGAAAATTCGTTATAAACCACCAGGTGCTTATTGTTCAGGAGGTTTGGCCTGAAAGTCTTTAATTTACAAGATAGAATGAATTGCTCTGACTCAAGATCACAAGTACCAAGATATATTCGTGGTTCCTTAAATTCAGTTAGTGTCCTTGGTATTTGCAGATGCCATGTTAACTTTTTAAATCATTAGGCTGGGGGGAGAAGGGAACTTTTAAATAAGTGCTACCACCTAGGCCTAAAACAGTCCATGCCTCTTCTTCCACAGAGTTGCCTGGACCCTGGCAAGATCAGGTATCACACACATAACTTGCTGTTATCCCTTATTTACCTGAAGAGAGAAGATGGGGAAAACAGCACACCCTACTCCATAATAGATAAAAAGAGCATTTTTTCTTTACTGAGAGCTGTGGAACCTTTGGGTCAATTTGGATGTTTAGAGAATTTTTCTTTTTGTACTCGGTGGGAATATATATATATCAAACAGAATGACCTATGTAAAAATAGAAAAAAAGAACCACTTCCATTCAACTGAGCTAGCTGTCTGACTTCAGGGCTTCTCTTTTAATTTCCTCACATTCCTCATTTCAGAGGGGCTGGAACTTATCTACTCGAACACTCCTTCAAATGTGCACCACAGATTCTCTCCGGGAGAACTCTTGGGCTACCAGCCCATGCCGAAACTGGTTTGGCTCAGTGGTAGAGCGTCGGTCTGTGGGTCTGCAGACTGAAAGGTCCAGGATTTGATTCCGGTCAAGGGCATATACCTTGGGTGCGGGCACATCCCCGGTGGGGGTTGTGCAGGAGCCAACTGGTCGATGTTTCTCTCTCATCGACTTTTCTAGATCTATCTCTCTCCCTTCCTCTCTGTAAAAAATCAATAAAATATATTTTTAAAAAAAGAAAAGAAAAGAAAGAAAGGACTGACCTCCAAAGCTACTGTCACTCAAATGCCCTCCCTATTCCCCTGTGGCCTTGGGTACCTGGCTCAATGAATTCCAGCAAAGATTCACTGAGCTCTGCCACTCAATTGCCACATGAACATTGCTGATCTCCAGGGATCTAGATTGTCACCTTCTTAGCCTCAAGTGTCCGCATCACCAGGACATTCTTTGCTTCACTTAGCTACTATTCCTCACAGAGCCCAGAGAGCATACAAAATGACACACATTTAGAAATGGCTTCATGAAACGGAATAATCTGACTTTTAAAGATTTGACTTCCTAATTTCCTGTATGTGTCTGAGAACTTTTGGTGTTGTTCTTCTCCAAATTGTGTATGGCCAATGTGAGAATAATTCCCGTTAACTCACTTTTTAACAAATTGTAAATTGAGCAGACATTGAACCTAGTGCTTGTTAACTCTGCTTCTTTTCTGTGGAAGCCACATGAGGGGAGAGTGGGGGAAGGGAGAGAGGAAGGTGTGTACATGGGTGCACTTGTGTCCAGAATTCTAGATTTTTTTGATTGAGATATAATTGACATATCACATTATATTGGTTTCCGGTGTACAGCATGATGGTTTGGTAAATGTATTGACAAAATAACTTTTTAGGCCCAGGAGAGAGTCATTCCTATCTGGGGTGCCACATCAGAAAACGAAACCTTAGATACATTCATGTCCCTGTAATGCTCCTCCTGATCATAGGCACACTCTCTCTAGTTAACCAATGCACAAACCCAGCCAACTCTAGGGCTTCTCACCCCAAACAAGGTTGACTCGTGGCCCTAGACAACCAGATAATTTCTATTTTTCTCTTCTTTGTTCTTTACTCTTTATTCTATAAGAGCCTTCTGACTTTCATTTCATTTCCAGGAAGGAAACTGCATCATGATGTGTTAAAATTTGTTTGTTTGTATCACTTAAATTATCTTCTTTAATCATTTCTAATGGTATAATTGCAAAATCATTACCATGATAAGTCTACTTAACATCTAGCACCACACACAGTTACAGAGTATTTTTTATTGTATTGAGAACTTTTAAAATTTACTCTCTTAGCATTAGCCACATTTGGTTCAGTGAATAGAGCATCAGCCTGAAGGGTCCTGGGTTCGATTCCAGTTAAGGGCACATATTTTGGTTGCAGGCTTGGTCCGTGGTCCCTGGCCCTGGTGGGGACGCATGTGGGATGTGTCTCTCTCACATTGATGTATTTCTTCTGTGTCTCTCCCTCTACTTCCACTCTGTCTAAAAATCAATGGAAAAAAATATCCTCAGGTGAGGATTAATAACAACAATAAAACAATCCACAGAAATACCAAAAAATTTACTCTTTTAGCAACTTTCAAATACACAACACAGTATTATTAACTACTGTTACCATGCTGTTGCATCCCCATCACTTACTTCATAGATATAGAGAACTAACTGATGGTTTCCAGATGGAAGGAAGTTTGGTTGGGTGAAAAAATTGTGAAGGGATTAAGAAATACAAATTAGTAGTTACAGAATAAGCATGGAGATGTAAAGAACAGCATAAGGGATATGGCCAATAATCTATAATAATAAAAGCATAATATGCTAATTAGATAGGACATCATTCTGGACATCCTTCCAGATGAAGCTATGGTGGCAGGGTCCAAGGCAAAGGCAGGAGTGATCAGGCAGGCAGGTGATCAGTTAGAGGTGATCAGGCAGACAGGCAGGCAGAGGCAGTTAGGGGCAATCGGGCAGGCAGGCAAGTGGTTAGGGGTGATCAGGCAGGCAGGTGAGCAGTTAGGACCCAGCAGTCCTGGATTGTGAGAGGGTGCAGGCCAGGCTGAGGGACGCTTTCCCTGCCCCCTGTGCATGAATTTTATGCACCAGGCCTCTAGTATTGTAATAATTATGAATGGTTCCAGGTGGGTACTAGACTTATTTGGGAGATCATTTCTTATGTTATATAAATATCTAACCAATATTGGATGAAATGGGGTGGAGGTCCTCTTCCCCACTTGGTGCAGCTGGGGGTGGACTTCCTACAATATCCTGAGAAAAAGTCTTTTCTGAGACTTGCACAGGAGAACAAGTGATTTTTATTTGCATAGGATTAAATCCCTGTGTTTTCAAAGTGCCATTTCCCTTGGTCCAGTCATAGAAGAAGTGTAGCTGGGTTTCAGTAAAGCTAGAAGCAGAGGCTTTGTCCAGAATTTCCTTTTATTTTTGGAGACAGGTCCAGTACAGCATAGCTAGGTGCAGTCCACAGTCTGTTGTGTGTGGGAGTACACAGGGCCATGGGCCACATAAGCGAATACCAGAAAGCCAAACGTGAGCCATGAGCCAAGTGTGCCAAGAGGAACCAAGAGAGTGTACTTCTTCTTCTTTTTTTAAAAAAAAATATATATTATTGATTTTTTACAGAGGTGAAGAGAGAGGAATAGAGAGTTAGAAACATCAATGAGAGAGAATCATTGATCAGCTGTCTCCTGCACACCCACTTGGGGATGTGCCTGCAACCAAGGTACATGCCTTTGACCGGAATTGAACCTGGGACCTTTCAGTCCGCAGGCCAACGCTCTACCACTGAGCCAAACCGGTTTCGGCGAGAGTGTACTTCTTTACCCAGGGTATTAAATACCCTAAATCTTTAGGCACTTGCAGTGGCCACACCCATTCTGGAAAATGATCTTTGTTCCCAGGTATGACCAGTAGCAGGTACTTTTCTATGTCATCCTAACTACTGGAATGCATTTCTCTTCCCTTTGTCTAGTCTCCTTCCCCCAGTGTTTTGCAGGAAACATACCTGTAATGTCTGGCCTTCCCTTTTCTCCTCACCTGTTATTAATTTTTAGTTAATTACAACAGTGTCATAAACCATTATGCTATATATTAGAAACCAATGTCAATTTGTAATTGAAAAATGAAATAAGCAAACTATGAAAAGAAAGTATGTTTCCACAATTTAAAAAAAAATACAAAAAAAGAAAATGGATGTTATTTATTATACTCAAAGCGTTGTTCTACTCTTTTCTTGAAGTGCAGAAATAAGTCAATCAAGGAAAGAAAAGATAACTACACTAAAAAATTATCAATTCTAAGTCTATTTTATATGAAGCAAGCTATTCTCTGTAAGCAGTGGGAGAAAAATAAATGCCTTTGTCTTCAAAGCAAAAATTTCAGAAATGATTCTTCTACCCTTAGTAAATTGAAAGAATCACTCCTGGGGGTCACTTGCTTTTGTTTATCTCCTAGGATTTTTGTGAGGATCAAGTGTGAAGATGTTAAACTATTCAGTCATTCTTTCAAAAAAATTTTATTGAATAGTCATTTTATGAAAGCTTTCTAATAGCTAATCTACTCTATAAAACATCTAATCTGTACAGTTAATATATCGGGGTATATATATATATATATATATATATATATTGCGTGTGTGTGTGTGTGTGTGTGTGTGTGTCCTGGCTCAACATGTTGCCTTTTTAAGTATTCTATACAATTATAGAAAGAAAGAAAAATGTGCTGAGGATTTGCTGACTTTTTTTTTTTTTTTCCTGTTAACTGTGATCCCAGTATGGTTACCTTTTTCTTTGCTACTTCTTCAATGTTTGCTGGAGCTACTTAGCAATGCAAATTACCCCTTAACAACAAGTAGATCATTTCCATAAGTTTAGAAGTGTCCTTTGAAATGGATGTTTTATGTTAACAAAGACTTATGAAAATTCCTGATGGGCTTTGCAGTTAGACAGAACTGAGTTGAAATTCTGTCTTAGCATTTATTTTGATGGTGTTAACTTTCACTTAAAATTGAGGGAGCCGATGTCTGAGTTCACTGAAAGCAACCTTAATTAGGATAGGATATAAGTTTTATAAAACACCTAGCATACTTGTAGAGCAAGAGGAACTGACAAAGAGCTTTGAAGATATTCTTGATGCCAGAGAAATTAATGGGCCAGACATCCCAGACAAGAGTGTGAGTGAAGCTCTTACAATATTTTCAGAAAATTATTTTTTTTAGACTTTCACGGGAGGGAGAAGAAGGCTTTATTGGCATGGAGTTACATTTCTTGGGTTTCAAAGCCCCCTGCCCTTTAAGCCAGTACTAGAAAAGATGCAGCTGGGCATTCAGTAAAGTCAGAAACCAGGCTAGTGTCTAAAATTTCCGTTCCATGTTGCAGTTGGGTTTGGTTCAGCATTCAGGCCAGATTAAAGTCCATTAGTCCATGTATGGAGCCCAACATGGCCTTGTGTGTTATGTGCACAGGGGAGCATGGCCCCCTGCAGCAGAGTCCTAAGAGCTAGGAGCCAGGAGAGACTAAACTTCTGTTGTTTGTGAAAGATGAAATAGAGAGGGCCAACGACAGGGATGCCAGGACACAGGCTTTATTAAAGAGAAGAGTACCAATGCTGGCTGCTTTCAGAGAGAGAGAATGGAAGAGAGCAAGGGCTGGAGTCCATGTATTTTTAAGGGGAGGATAGGGGATGGGGCTTAGGGCACTCAGCATACGCTGATTGGTGATTTCATATAGGGCACATGATTAGGGACCTAGGGACTTAGGAATCAGGTGCTTAGGGTATTTGGCAGGTTCTGATTGGTGGTTCAGTGCTCAGGAATGTCTGGCTGCAGATGGAGTTCATATATGTCCATCAATTGGAGGAAGGGAGAATCTTTTAGTTTTGAAGTGTATATATTTCGATTTTGAGAATTTACAGTGCCCATACCCATCTGGCCAATTACCTGTTTTCAGGTGTGATTGATGGGCAAGAATCACTCAGACCTTACTGGGCATGCGTCTAAACTGCCTTTGTATAGTCCCTTCCCCTATCGATGAAAAGGGAACAGACGTGGACAGTGTTAAATGTAGCTTTTTGTCAAAGCTGTATACATGACATGCCTATATCTAGTCTTCCCTTCAACCCTTTACTGTTAAGTTATAACCAGATTATTACAACAGTATCATTTTCCTGACATAACCAGAACTGCCTTTTGCTGGATGGGGGTATAAGATGGTTGGAGTTAGTTCTTTAAACTGTGAGTTCCCTAGATTGGCACTGAAATGACCTGGATAGGAAAATATTTTGTAATTCAGTAAAACTGATGAATATGAACATCTGAGAGTAATTAACAAAGAAAACCTCAATGAACTCAAGACACTGTCAGAGCCCCCCAGCCAAAGCCCTGCAAGAACACACACACCTATTGTTGCAGATGGGGGACACATCTTGGCTGTATCAGTAAGAGGGAGTAAGAAAGGACTTTCTGAGTTTGGGACTGGGTTAGCTGATTTGGGGGAGGATTTAAGAAGGAGAGTTTCGCTCTGGATTGGACACTGTCAGGAAGGGAATGGTAGTGGACCGAGGTAGATGAGTCTATAATTAGGTATTATATTAGTTTTCTATGGCTGTCTGGAAAATTTTCCAATACCACTAAGCCATTCTCCTAATTTCAGCAGATACCAACTGGGTGCCCTACACATTTATCTTATTCCTGACACTACCTGTGTAGAGATAGCATCAGATAGATTGAGGCTTCATGCAGAAACTCCATTTCTTTAACACAATCTTTCTTCTTTCTGTTTGTCCAGTCCCTTCTTTAATCTTTAAGCCTTTAGTACATCAGATTCTGGTCAGCATAAAGCTGTCTTATGAAGAAAGTCTCAGATTTATTAACCACAGAAACAGTTTTGGCCAAACTAAAGGTAAAATTTTGGCCTCAGTTGTGTTTCAGACCTACCTACCATACCTTCACAAAATGAGACAGAATGATGCCAGGGCTGACTCTGGGATCTTATATGATGGCCAGCTACTCCCTACTATGGACTCAACCAGTCAGTGAATCCCATGACCCCAATTCCATTAATCACCATAATTAAAAATTTAAAAATATATAATCTGTCCCCTACATGAGCCATAGGTAAGCTAGAACTCTAGTTCACCTGTGCCTCTGAGTTTGGTGCCATTTCCTTAAACCTTTACTTTCTTAATAGGTTTTGATGTGTACAGCCAAACAAATGCCTTTAGTTTGGTAACAATTGTCTCCACTTTAGGGACCAATTGCAAAAACAGATTGTCATGTGTATTTCTGACCAACTGGCTATAAAAAAGGGTTCTCATGACTTCCCCTTAGGGTTTGGTAATTTGTTAGTATGATTCACAAAGCACAGGGGAACATTTACTTATGTTGATTATCAGTTTATCATAAAAAACACAGATGAACAGCAGTGGGAAGAGGTACATAGAGTAAGTGTGAAGAGCCCCAGGCATTGGAGCTTCTGTCCCTGCACCAACCTCCTGGCACATGGCATCCATCAACCCAGAAGCTCCTCATGTTTTAAGAGTTTTAGAGAGATTTACTCTCCAGATGACCACCCTTTGCCTTACTTCCCAGAGGTCAGCGGGTGATGCTGAAAGTTCCAACCCTGAAATTACTTGATCTTTCTAGTGATCAGATGTAGGAAGCCATTTATTGTCAATACTATCATGAGAGTGCATCAAGGAACTCAGAAGGCCGATGAACCTTGAGCTTTAGCAGAGCTAAAGCTATGCACTGAGTGTTCTGTGTTGAGATAGCGATGGCTGGAAGCAATTTCATAACCTGATAGCCTCAAAGTAAAGCTTTACTGATTTTACTGACCTTTGAGATGGTCGGTCTGCTACCTGTTTGCCATGCTTTACCAAGGGCAAGATGTTTATCTAAAAGTGAATAAAAAGCCAACTGGCCAGAAGTTGGTGTGCCTCTCCAAGAGAGAGGTTTCTACATGCTCCCCCCTTCCCCCGATGCCTTCTAAATTCAGATTTCTTTATAGTGTTTTCAGTTTTAAAAGGTTGTGATAACCCCGTCCTGAGGTTCTGAAGGGACCCCACTCTATCACCTCACTAGCAAAAACTCATGTGTGAGCTAAAGGGCTTGCTATGAATATCAAGATACTTCTGTGATTTAAGAAATTACAAGAGTTTTAGGAGCTCTGTACCAAAAACTAGGACGAAGATAAATATATTTATTAGACCAGAGGCTGCAATAACAAAAACCACAGACTGGGTGGCTTACCAAACAGACTTTATTTCTCACAGTGCTGGAGGCTAGGAGACCAAGAGCAAGTTGTTGGCATGGATGATGTCTTCTGAGGCCTCTCTCCTCAGTTTGTAGGTGTCCATCTTCTCCCTAAGCCCCCACATGGCCTTCCCTCCATGTTCTAATGTTTTCTTCTTCTAAGGATGCCAGTCATATGGGGTTGGGACCCGCACATTTTAACTTTTTTTTTTTTTCTTTAGAGATCTGTCTTCTAATATAGTCACCTCTGAATTACTGGGAGTTAGGACTTCAATATATAAATCTTGATGGTGTTCAGGATAGCTTCTGAGCTCAGGGCTGGCCCTGATCCAGCATGGTCTCCAGGTTCTTCATTCACCCAGGAAAAATTTGAAGGTTGAATTGGAGTGAGAACAAAGCAACTTTTATGTATGTAGAGAAAAAAGAAAGGCCAGGGCATAGGTTCCACTGTAAAATTAGTAAAAAAAAAAAAAAAAAAAAAAAAAAAGTACATGTCTGAGGGCACAGGCCAACTCACCAGCGAGTTGCTCACTTGGTCAGTTAGTTCTTGGGATTTTATATGTTTCCAAGGGATTTCATGTCATCTTCAAGCTTTGTGCCAAATTCTGACACTGTCTTCTGGTTGGCATGGGAACTTGTTTCTAATGTGGTCCATTCCAGATGTATCTTGGCATTCGTTCTCCTCACCCATACTTCTACTTGTGGTGTCAGTTTTCATTGTAATGATGTTATAATGATGAGCTTTGGGGTCATTTTCTGGTTAGTTTACCTTTATCTTGGATTTGTCTGGTTCTAATTATTATTTTTCGTCTACCTCCTGGACTATGGTGATTTAAAATACCTGCTCTTAGGCATCTTCAATTAGGGAGGATAGTATCCTGTGATTTATTAGCTAGTTGTTAATTACTCAATCATTCCAACCATTTGTTCAACCATTTGTCTCAGTTTACTCACTCTATTTACTAGGGAATTTTTCTAGTTTCTTACTAACCTGCTTCAATGGGACACAATTCAACCTTTAAGAGATATCTTAAATAATTTTACCTTGAAGGAAATCAGACAAGAGTAAAGCATTTAGCCTTAACTGGTTTGGCTCAGAGGATAGAGCATCGGCCTGCGGACTCCAGGATCCCAGGTTCTATTCAGGTCAAGGGCACATCCGGTTGTTATGGGCACATCCCCAGTGGGGGATATGCAGGAGGCAGCTGATTGATGTTTTCTCTCTCATCAATGTTTCTAATTCTTCCTCTCCCTTCTTCTCTGTAAAAAAATTCAATAAAATACATTTTTTTAAAAAGAGTAAAGCATTTACTCATATTGTTAGTAGCTATGTGGGTGCTCTGTTCTTGACTTTAGTGAAGTAAAGATGTCACAACAGGAGTCCAAGTGATTTTGAGAGTATGTTTATTAAAGCTGGGGAGAGTGAAACAAAGGAAGGACTTAAGATAGAAGAGGCCAGATCACAGCAACAGGAGTGAGCCTCCTCAGAGTTGCCTTGCCCTTTGGAAATAGGAGGAAGAGTTGATACTGAGCATGGCTGCCTTGGCCCTGTAGAAAGAAAGTCACAGAGCAGAATAAGTGAGCCAGCTGGGCTGTGTGGACTCAGGAAACAAGTCACTGGGGCAAAAGTAACAAGTTACTGAGGCAAAAGGCCTTTGGAGAAAGAAAGCAAATAGGTTCTTTAGGAAAGAAGGGGAGGGGGCATGGACTTGCTTTAGAGAAAGAGTGCACACTGGATCCTTTGCCATAAGGGTTTTTTATCTGTTTTCTAAAGACAGGAATTTTAGGGGAGACCTTAGGGGAGGATCTCAATAGAATATTCATCAGCTTTCCAGATATGTTCTTTCAGCGTTCTGGTCTCTATCGATAGGGTAGGGGGTAATTAGTCTTTGCATCTGGTTCTGATGTCAGCCATAGCATTGCTTCATCTGGTTTTGCTGCTTTGTTGGGCCTGGAGCTGAAACACAACAGAGGACTAGACATTATCTTTAGTTTTACCAAAACGCTGTGTGGTCAATAGACCTGAGTCTTTGTTCCTAAAATTATTTGATGTTGATCAGAACCTCCTGGTCCTGAGGGCCTAATGCTTAAGGAAGTGGTCATGCAAGGGAGAAGGAGGCAGGTGAGTCAGGGTGCTGGGAAAGGCCAGTTTGGATCAGACAGCTGTCTGTCCCATTTTTCCCATTCCACTTGCCAAGGAATTTTCCTAGTTTCTTACTATATTGCCTCGATATTACCTAGGACAGGAGATGTTTGGTTTTAAGATGGTTTGCCAATTTTTCATGATTTGTCTGTGTTAAACTAATACAGTAATGTTGACTTTGTTTTGATCTTCATGGCCACAGAATGTCCTTATCTGATGCTCATGTTCTGTACAGTTGTTCGTGCACAAAAGCACGTCCTACCTGTGAGAGCCAGACTAACTCCTACGTGTCAGGAAAAAAGCAACGTGAAACATAACACCAGTTAATATACTACCTTCACCAATTTGAAATGGTGTTGCTGAATAGACCATCATCTAATTAGTGTGAATAAAAGCTTCACTGGCTAAACAAGATAAATGGGTAAATAGTTGAAATGAAACCTGTGATGCTAAACTCTATCACAAGAGTCTTGCATAAATTATCTAATCATTAAAAAATCCTTTAAATAAAAGACAAACATTACCTGTGATTACTCAGCATCATGGGAAAGACTGAGCATGTAATGTTCAAGTGAGGGAAGGTACATGATGCCATAAGAATCATAACAGTGATAACATTATAATAATCTGGTTATTAATAACAGAAAAGGAATAAAGAGGGGACTTTGCAGCTTTGCCAGGAAGCTGTAGTTAATAGTTTTCTCTAACTCTGTTCCCTGCACATCGCTGGGAGAAGGGATTGGACAATAGTCAGACACCCAATAAGGTATGGGTGATGTGGGAAGATGCTTACCTGTCAGTCACGCATGGGATTCACACCTGGGATTAAATCAGTGGCCAGAATAGGTGTGGCCACTGCATGGGCACAAAAATCTGAGATAGTTCACTCCACTTGCTCCCTTGGCCCTCTTGCTCCCTTGGGACTCCTGTTGCAGGGGGCATGCTCCCCTGCATTTACCCACATGGCTCACACAATGGCCCATGGGCTGAATCTAGCCTGATTCTCTGCCGGACTCAAATGCACCATAGAACAGAAGCTCTGAACACTGGCTTTGCTTCTAGCTTTATTGAAGCCCCAGCTGCACCTTTTCCAAGACTGATTTAAAGGATCTGGGACTTTGCAA
>JAPZQD010000072.1:0-47720 GCA_036971965.1 Nyctalus aviator | reverse complement strand
TTCATTACAGTGTTTAGGTAGTTGTTTGTCCATGTTCCCAATGCTTATTCTTGGTCTAATGTTAGAAACTACAAGAAAACATCAGTAATCCTGGGAAAATAATTGTAAACAGATGAGAACTCGCATAGAAGATGTATAAAACAATTCTAAAACTCATTTGTTTGTGTATAAAATGTATCTACGATCCAGGAAAGCCTTATTTAGAGTTCACATCACATTTAACAGTGTATGAATCATATATTGTTTACTTAAATGAGCCTAGAACGGTAAATGTGTGTCATACAATCAGAATACCATTGAAATAGAGAAATAAACACATTAAGCAGCTTTGGGAAGCAATACACTTCACTGTAATGTAGCATTACACTCTATAGCATAGTTGAGGGACAGTGTTCTCGAGTTTCTTCTGTTCATAACAGTGTGTAGGAAGTTGTTTGTCTATGTGGGCAATGTTTATACTTGGACAAGATGGCTGAATATAGGAAACTACATGAAAACATGAATAATTCAGAGAAAATGGCAGTAAATAGATGATAACTCGTTTAGAACAGCTGAAACGAATTCTCAAAGTCAGTTCTTAGTGTAGAAAGGTATCTAACATCCAGGAATTCCTTAATTCGAGTTGAGAGCACATTACACAGTGTATGAATCCTGTATTTTTTACTTCAAGGAAGCTAGAACCTTAAATGTATGTCACACAAAGCTTGAAAGAGAGAAATAAGCAAATTGAGTAGCTTTTCATGACTCTTCACTGAAATGTATCATTAAACTCTCAAAACTAGTTGAGAGGCAATGTTCCCGAGCTTTTCAGGTTCATTACAGTGTTTAGGTAGTTGTTTGTCCATGTTCCCAATGCTTATTCTTGGTCTAATGTTAGAAACTACAAGAAAACATCAGTAATCCTGGGAAAGTAATTGTAAACAGATGAGAACTCGCATAGAAGATGTATAAAACAATTCTAAAACTCATTTGTTTGTGTATAAAATGTATCTACGATCCAGGAAAGCCTTATTTAGAGTTCACATCACATTTAACAGTGTATGAATCATATATTGTTTACTTAAATGAGCCTAGAACGGTAAATGTGTGTCGTACAATCAGAATACCATTGAAATAGAGAAATAAACACATTAAGCAGCTTTGGGAAGCAATACACTTCACTGTAATGTAGCATTACACTCTATAGCATAGTTGAGGGACAGTGTTCTCGAGTTTCTTCTGTTCATAACAGTGTGTAGGAAGTTGTTTGTCTATGTGGGCAATGTTTATACTTGGACAAGATGGCTGAATATAGGAAACTACATGAAAACATGAATAATTCAGAGAAAATGGCAGTAAATAGATGATAACTCGTTTAGAACAGCTGAAACGAATTCTCAAAGTCAGTTCTTAGTGTAGAAAGGTATCTAACATCCAGGAATTCCTTAATTCGAGTTGAGAGCACATTACACAGTGTATGAATCCTGTATTTTTTACTTCAAGGAAGCTAGAACCTTAAATGTATGTCACACAAAGCTTGAAAGAGAGAAATAAGCAAATTGAGTAGCTTTTCATGACTCTTCACTGAAATGTATCATTAAACTCTCAAAACTAGTTGAGAGGCAATGTTCCCGAGCTTTTCAGGTTCATTACAGTGTTTAGGTAGTTGTTTGTCCATGTTCCCAATGCTTATTCTTGGTCTAATGTTAGAAACTACAAGAAAACATCAGTAATCCTGGGAAAATAATTGTAAACAGATGAGAACTCGCATAGAAGATGTATAAAACAATTCTAAAACTCATTTGTTTGTGTATAAAATGTATCTACGATCCAGGAAAGCCTTATTTAGAGTTCACATCACATTTAACAGTGTATGAATCATATATTGTTTACTTAAATGAGCCTAGAACGGTAAATGTGTGTCATACAATCAGAATACCATTGAAATAGAGAAATAAACACATTAAGCAGCTTGGTGAAGCAATACACTTCACTGTAATGTAGCATTACACTCTATAGCATAGTTGAGGGACAGTGTTCTCGAGTTTCTTCTGTTCATAACAGTGTGTAGGAAGTTGTTTGTCTATGTGGGCAATGTTTATACTTGGACAAGATGGCTGAATATAGGAAACTACATGAAAACATGAATAATTCAGAGAAAATGGCAGTAAATAGATGATAACTCGTTTAGAACAGCTGAAACGAATTCTCAAAGTCAGTTCTTAGTGTAGAAAGGTATCTAACATCCAGGAATTCCTTAATTCGAGTTGAGAGCACATTACACAGTGTATGAATCCTGTATTTTTTACTTCAAGGAAGCTAGAACCTTAAATGTATGTCACACAAAGCTTGAAAGAGAGAAATAAGCAAATTGAGTAGCTTTTCATGACTCTTCACTGAAATGTATCATTAAACTCTCAAAACTAGTTGAGAGGCAATGTTCCCGAGCTTTTCAGGTTCATTACAGTGTTTAGGTAGTTGTTTGTCCATGTTCCCAATGCTTATTCTTGGTCTAATGTTAGAAACTACAAGAAAACATCAGTAATCCTGGGAAAATAATTGTAAACAGATGAGAACTCGCATAGAAGATGTATAAAACAATTCTAAAACTCATTTGTTTGTGTATAAAATGTATCTACGATCCAGGAAAGCCTTATTTAGAGTTCACATCACATTTAACAGTGTATGAATCATATATTGTTTACTTAAATGAGCCTAGAACGGTAAATGTGTGTCATACAATCAGAATACCATTGAAATAGAGAAATAAACACATTAAGCAGCTTTGGGAAGCAATACACTTCACTGTAATGTAGCATTACACTCTATAGCATAGTTGAGGGACAGTGTTCTCGAGTTTCTTCTGTTCATAACAGTGTGTAGGAAGTTGTTTGTCTATGTGGGCAATGTTTATACTTGGACAAGATGGCTGAATATAGGAAACTACATGAAAACATGAATAATTCAGAGAAAATGGCAGTAAATAGATGATAACTCGTTTAGAACAGCTGAAACGAATTCTCAAAGTCAGTTCTTAGTGTAGAAAGGTATCTAACATCCAGGAATTCCTTAATTCGAGTTGAGAGCACATTACACAGTGTATGAATCCTGTATTTTTTACTTCAAGGAAGCTAGAACCTTAAATGTATGTCACACAAAGCTTGAAAGAGAGAAATAAGCAAATTGAGTAGCTTTTCATGACTCTTCACTGAAATGTATCATTAAACTCTCAAAACTAGTTGAGAGGCAATGTTCCCGAGCTTTTCAGGTTCATTACAGTGTTTAGGTAGTTGTTTGTCCATGTTCCCAATGCTTATTCTTGGTCTAATGTTAGAAACTACAAGAAAACATCAGTAATCCTGGGAAAATAATTGTAAACAGATGAGAACTCGCATAGAAGATGTATAAAACAATTCTAAAACTCATTTGTTTGTGTATAAAATGTATCTACGATCCAGGAAAGCCTTATTTAGAGTTCACATCACATTTAACAGTGTATGAATCATATATTGTTTACTTAAATGAGCCTAGAACGGTAAATGTGTGTCGTACAATCAGAATACCATTGAAATAGAGAAATAAACACATTAAGCAGCTTTGGGAAGCAATACACTTCACTGTAATGTAGCATTACACTCTATAGCATAGTTGAGGGACAGTGTTCTCGAGTTTCTTCTGTTCATAACAGTGTGTAGGAAGTTGTTTGTCTATGTGGGCAATGTTTATACTTGGACAAGATGGCTGAATATAGGAAACTACATGAAAACATGAATAATTCAGAGAAAATGGCAGTAAATAGATGATAACTCGTTTAGAACAGCTGAAACGAATTCTCAAAGTCAGTTCTTAGTGTAGAAAGGTATCTAACATCCAGGAATTCCTTAATTCGAGTTGAGAGCACATTACACAGTGTATGAATCCTGTATTTTTTACTTCAAGGAAGCTAGAACCTTAAATGTATGTCACACAAAGCTTGAAAGAGAGAAATAAGCAAATTGAGTAGCTTTTCATGACTCTTCACTGAAATGTATCATTAAACTCTCAAAACTAGTTGAGAGGCAATGTTCCCGAGCTTTTCAGGTTCATTACAGTGTTTAGGTAGTTGTTTGTCCATGTTCCCAATGCTTATTCTTGGTCTAATGTTAGAAACTACAAGAAAACATCAGTAATCCTGGGAAAATAATTGTAAACAGATGAGAACTCGCATAGAAGATGTATAAAACAATTCTAAAACTCATTTGTTTGTGTATAAAATGTATCTACGATCCAGGAAAGCCTTATTTAGAGTTCACATCACATTTAACAGTGTATGAATCATATATTGTTTACTTAAATGAGCCTAGAACGGTAAATGTGTGTCATACAATCAGAATACCATTGAAATAGAGAAATAAACACATTAAGCAGCTTGGTGAAGCAATACACTTCACTGTAATGTAGCATTACACTCTATAGCATAGTTGAGGGACAGTGTTCTCGAGTTTCTTCTGTTCATAACAGTGTGTAGGAAGTTGTTTGTCTATGTGGGCAATGTTTATACTTGGACAAGATGGCTGAATATAGGAAACTACATGAAAACATGAATAATTCAGAGAAAATGGCAGTAAATAGATGATAACTCGTTTAGAACAGCTGAAACGAATTCTCAAAGTCAGTTCTTAGTGTAGAAAGGTATCTAACATCCAGGAATTCCTTAATTCGAGTTGAGAGCACATTACACAGTGTATGAATCCTGTATTTTTTACTTCAAGGAAGCTAGAACCTTAAATGTATGTCACACAAAGCTTGAAAGAGAGAAATAAGCAAATTGAGTAGCTTTTCATGACTCTTCACTGAAATGTATCATTAAACTCTCAAAACTAGTTGAGAGGCAATGTTCCCGAGCTTTTCAGGTTCATTACAGTGTTTAGGTAGTTGTTTGTCCATGTTCCCAATGCTTATTCTTGGTCTAATGTTAGAAACTACAAGAAAACATCAGTAATCCTGGGAAAATAATTGTAAACAGATGAGAACTCGCATAGAAGATGTATAAAACAATTCTAAAACTCATTTGTTTGTGTATAAAATGTATCTACGATCCAGGAAAGCCTTATTTAGAGTTCACATCACATTTAACAGTGTATGAATCATATATTGTTTACTTAAATGAGCCTAGAACGGTAAATGTGTGTCATACAATCAGAATACCATTGAAATAGAGAAATAAACACATTAAGCAGCTTTGTGAAGCAATACACTTCACTGTAATGTAGCATTACACTCTATAGCATAGTTGAGGGACAGTGTTCTCGAGTTTCTTCTGTTCATAACAGTGTGTAGGAAGTTGTTTGTCTATGTGGGCAATGTTTATACTTGGACAAGATGGCTGAATATAGGAAACTACATGAAAACATGAATAATTCAGAGAAAATGGCAGTAAATAGATGATAACTCGTTTAGAACAGCTGAAACGAATTCTCAAAGTCAGTTCTTAGTGTAGAAAGGTATCTAACATCCAGGAATTCCTTAATTCGAGTTGAGAGCACATTACACAGTGTATGAATCCTGTATTTTTTACTTCAAGGAAGCTAGAACCTTAAATGTATGTCACACAAAGCTTGAAAGAGAGAAATAAGCAAATTGAGTAGCTTTTCATGACTCTTCACTGAAATGTATCATTAAACTCTCAAAACTAGTTGAGAGGCAATGTTCCCGAGCTTTTCAGGTTCATTACAGTGTTTAGGTAGTTGTTTGTCCATGTTCCCAATGCTTATTCTTGGTCTAATGTTAGAAACTACAAGAAAACATCAGTAATCCTGGGAAAATAATTGTAAACAGATGAGAACTCGCATAGAAGATGTATAAAACAATTCTAAAACTCATTTGTTTGTGTATAAAATGTATCTACGATCCAGGAAAGCCTTATTTAGAGTTCACATCACATTTAACAGTGTATGAATCATATATTGTTTACTTAAATGAGCCTAGAACGGTAAATGTGTGTCGTACAATCAGAATACCATTGAAATAGAGAAATAAACACATTAAGCAGCTTTGGGAAGCAATACACTTCACTGTAATGTAGCATTACACTCTATAGCATAGTTGAGGGACAGTGTTCTCGAGTTTCTTCTGTTCATAACAGTGTGTAGGAAGTTGTTTGTCTATGTGGGCAATGTTTATACTTGGACAAGATGGCTGAATATAGGAAACTACATGAAAACATGAATAATTCAGAGAAAATGGCAGTAAATAGATGATAACTCGTTTAGAACAGCTGAAACGAATTCTCAAAGTCAGTTCTTAGTGTAGAAAGGTATCTAACATCCAGGAATTCCTTAATTCGAGTTGAGAGCACATTACACAGTGTATGAATCCTGTATTTTTTACTTCAAGGAAGCTAGAACCTTAAATGTATGTCACACAAAGCTTGAAAGAGAGAAATAAGCAAATTGAGTAGCTTTTCATGACTCTTCACTGAAATGTATCATTAAACTCTCAAAACTAGTTGAGAGGCAATGTTCCCGAGCTTTTCAGGTTCATTACAGTGTTTAGGTAGTTGTTTGTCCATGTTCCCAATGCTTATTCTTGGTCTAATGTTAGAAACTACAAGAAAACATCAGTAATCCTGGGAAAATAATTGTAAACAGATGAGAACTCGCATAGAAGATGTATAAAACAATTCTAAAACTCATTTGTTTGTGTATAAAATGTATCTACGATCCAGGAAAGCCTTATTTAGAGTTCACATCACATTTAACAGTGTATGAATCATATATTGTTTACTTAAATGAGCCTAGAACGGTAAATGTGTGTCGTACAATCAGAATACCATTGAAATAGAGAAATAAACACATTAAGCAGCTTTGGGAAGCAATACACTTCACTGTAATGTAGCATTACACTCTATAGCATAGTTGAGGGACAGTGTTCTCGAGTTTCTTCTGTTCATAACAGTGTGTAGGAAGTTGTTTGTCTATGTGGGCAATGTTTATACTTGGACAAGATGGCTGAATATAGGAAACTACATGAAAACATGAATAATTCAGAGAAAATGGCAGTAAATAGATGATAACTCGTTTAGAACAGCTGAAACGAATTCTCAAAGTCAGTTCTTAGTGTAGAAAGGTATCTAACATCCAGGAATTCCTTAATTCGAGTTGAGAGCACATTACACAGTGTATGAATCCTGTATTTTTTACTTCAAGGAAGCTAGAACCTTAAATGTATGTCACACAAAGCTTGAAAGAGAGAAATAAGCAAATTGAGTAGCTTTTCATGACTCTTCACTGAAATGTATCATTAAACTCTCAAAACTAGTTGAGAGGCAATGTTCCCGAGCTTTTCAGGTTCATTACAGTGTTTAGGTAGTTGTTTGTCCATGTTCCCAATGCTTATTCTTGGTCTAATGTTAGAAACTACAAGAAAACATCAGTAATCCTGGGAAAATAATTGTAAACAGATGAGAACTCGCATAGAAGATGTATAAAACAATTCTAAAACTCATTTGTTTGTGTATAAAATGTATCTACGATCCAGGAAAGCCTTATTTAGAGTTCACATCACATTTAACAGTGTATGAATCATATATTGTTTACTTAAATGAGCCTAGAACGGTAAATGTGTGTCGTACAATCAGAATACCATTGAAATAGAGAAATAAACACATTAAGCAGCTTTGGGAAGCAATACACTTCACTGTAATGTAGCATTACACTCTATAGCATAGTTGAGGGACAGTGTTCTCGAGTTTCTTCTGTTCATAACAGTGTGTAGGAAGTTGTTTGTCTATGTGGGCAATGTTTATACTTGGACAAGATGGCTGAATATAGGAAACTACATGAAAACATGAATAATTCAGAGAAAATGGCAGTAAATAGATGATAACTCGTTTAGAACAGCTGAAACGAATTCTCAAAGTCAGTTCTTAGTGTAGAAAGGTATCTAACATCCAGGAATTCCTTAATTCGAGTTGAGAGCACATTACACAGTGTATGAATCCTGTATTTTTTACTTCAAGGAAGCTAGAACCTTAAATGTATGTCACACAAAGCTTGAAAGAGAGAAATAAGCAAATTGAGTAGCTTTTCATGACTCTTCACTGAAATGTATCATTAAACTCTCAAAACTAGTTGAGAGGCAATGTTCCCGAGCTTTTCAGGTTCATTACAGTGTTTAGGTAGTTGTTTGTCCATGTTCCCAATGCTTATTCTTGGTCTAATGTTAGAAACTACAAGAAAACATCAGTAATCCTGGGAAAATAATTGTAAACAGATGAGAACTCGCATAGAAGATGTATAAAACAATTCTAAAACTCATTTGTTTGTGTATAAAATGTATCTACGATCCAGGAAAGCCTTATTTAGAGTTCACATCACATTTAACAGTGTATGAATCATATATTGTTTACTTAAATGAGCCTAGAACGGTAAATGTGTGTCATACAATCAGAATACCATTGAAATAGAGAAATAAACACATTAAGCAGCTTGGTGAAGCAATACACTTCACTGTAATGTAGCATTACACTCTATAGCATAGTTGAGGGACAGTGTTCTCGAGTTTCTTCTGTTCATAACAGTGTGTAGGAAGTTGTTTGTCTATGTGGGCAATGTTTATACTTGGACAAGATGGCTGAATATAGGAAACTACATGAAAACATGAATAATTCAGAGAAAATGGCAGTAAATAGATGATAACTCGTTTAGAACAGCTGAAACGAATTCTCAAAGTCAGTTCTTAGTGTAGAAAGGTATCTAACATCCAGGAATTCCTTAATTCGAGTTGAGAGCACATTACACAGTGTATGAATCCTGTATTTTTTACTTCAAGGAAGCTAGAACCTTAAATGTATGTCACACAAAGCTTGAAAGAGAGAAATAAGCAAATTGAGTAGCTTTTCATGACTCTTCACTGAAATGTATCATTAAACTCTCAAAACTAGTTGAGAGGCAATGTTCCCGAGCTTTTCAGGTTCATTACAGTGTTTAGGTAGTTGTTTGTCCATGTTCCCAATGCTTATTCTTGGTCTAATGTTAGAAACTACAAGAAAACATCAGTAATCCTGGGAAAATAATTGTAAACAGATGAGAACTCGCATAGAAGATGTATAAAACAATTCTAAAACTCATTTGTTTGTGTATAAAATGTATCTACGATCCAGGAAAGCCTTATTTAGAGTTCACATCACATTTAACAGTGTATGAATCATATATTGTTTACTTAAATGAGCCTAGAACGGTAAATGTGTGTCGTACAATCAGAATACCATTGAAATAGAGAAATAAACACATTAAGCAGCTTTGGGAAGCAATACACTTCACTGTAATGTAGCATTACACTCTATAGCATAGTTGAGGGACAGTGTTCTCGAGTTTCTTCTGTTCATAACAGTGTGTAGGAAGTTGTTTGTCTATGTGGGCAATGTTTATACTTGGACAAGATGGCTGAATATAGGAAACTACATGAAAACATGAATAATTCAGAGAAAATGGCAGTAAATAGATGATAACTCGTTTAGAACAGCTGAAACGAATTCTCAAAGTCAGTTCTTAGTGTAGAAAGGTATCTAACATCCAGGAATTCCTTAATTCGAGTTGAGAGCACATTACACAGTGTATGAATCCTGTATTTTTTACTTCAAGGAAGCTAGAACCTTAAATGTATGTCACACAAAGCTTGAAAGAGAGAAATAAGCAAATTGAGTAGCTTTTCATGACTCTTCACTGAAATGTATCATTAAACTCTCAAAACTAGTTGAGAGGCAATGTTCCCGAGCTTTTCAGGTTCATTACAGTGTTTAGGTAGTTGTTTGTCCATGTTCCCAATGCTTATTCTTGGTCTAATGTTAGAAACTACAAGAAAACATCAGTAATCCTGGGAAAATAATTGTAAACAGATGAGAACTCGCATAGAAGATGTATAAAACAATTCTAAAACTCATTTGTTTGTGTATAAAATGTATCTACGATCCAGGAAAGCCTTATTTAGAGTTCACATCACATTTAACAGTGTATGAATCATATATTGTTTACTTAAATGAGCCTAGAACGGTAAATGTGTGTCGTACAATCAGAATACCATTGAAATAGAGAAATAAACACATTAAGCAGCTTTGGGAAGCAATACACTTCACTGTAATGTAGCATTACACTCTATAGCATAGTTGAGGGACAGTGTTCTCGAGTTTCTTCTGTTCATAACAGTGTGTAGGAAGTTGTTTGTCTATGTGGGCAATGTTTATACTTGGACAAGATGGCTGAATATAGGAAACTACATGAAAACATGAATAATTCAGAGAAAATGGCAGTAAATAGATGATAACTCGTTTAGAACAGCTGAAACGAATTCTCAAAGTCAGTTCTTAGTGTAGAAAGGTATCTAACATCCAGGAATTCCTTAATTCGAGTTGAGAGCACATTACACAGTGTATGAATCCTGTATTTTTTACTTCAAGGAAGCTAGAACCTTAAATGTATGTCACACAAAGCTTGAAAGAGAGAAATAAGCAAATTGAGTAGCTTTTCATGACTCTTCACTGAAATGTATCATTAAACTCTCAAAACTAGTTGAGAGGCAATGTTCCCGAGCTTTTCAGGTTCATTACAGTGTTTAGGTAGTTGTTTGTCCATGTTCCCAATGCTTATTCTTGGTCTAATGTTAGAAACTACAAGAAAACATCAGTAATCCTGGGAAAATAATTGTAAACAGATGAGAACTCGCATAGAAGATGTATAAAACAATTCTAAAACTCATTTGTTTGTGTATAAAATGTATCTACGATCCAGGAAAGCCTTATTTAGAGTTCACATCACATTTAACAGTGTATGAATCATATATTGTTTACTTAAATGAGCCTAGAACGGTAAATGTGTGTCATACAATCAGAATACCATTGAAATAGAGAAATAAACACATTAAGCAGCTTTGGGAAGCAATACACTTCACTGTAATGTAGCATTACACTCTATAGCATAGTTGAGGGACAGTGTTCTCGAGTTTCTTCTGTTCATAACAGTGTGTAGGAAGTTGTTTGTCTATGTGGGCAATGTTTATACTTGGACAAGATGGCTGAATATAGGAAACTACATGAAAACATGAATAATTCAGAGAAAATGGCAGTAAATAGATGATAACTCGTTTAGAACAGCTGAAACGAATTCTCAAAGTCAGTTCTTAGTGTAGAAAGGTATCTAACATCCAGGAATTCCTTAATTCGAGTTGAGAGCACATTACACAGTGTATGAATCCTGTATTTTTTACTTCAAGGAAGCTAGAACCTTAAATGTATGTCACACAAAGCTTGAAAGAGAGAAATAAGCAAATTGAGTAGCTTTTCATGACTCTTCACTGAAATGTATCATTAAACTCTCAAAACTAGTTGAGAGGCAATGTTCCCGAGCTTTTCAGGTTCATTACAGTGTTTAGGTAGTTGTTTGTCCATGTTCCCAATGCTTATTCTTGGTCTAATGTTAGAAACTACAAGAAAACATCAGTAATCCTGGGAAAGTAATTGTAAACAGATGAGAACTCGCATAGAAGATGTATAAAACAATTCTAAAACTCATTTGTTTGTGTATAAAATGTATCTACGATCCAGGAAAGCCTTATTTAGAGTTCACATCACATTTAACAGTGTATGAATCATATATTGTTTACTTAAATGAGCCTAGAACGGTAAATGTGTGTCGTACAATCAGAATACCATTGAAATAGAGAAATAAACACATTAAGCAGCTTTGGGAAGCAATACACTTCACTGTAATGTAGCATTACACTCTATAGCATAGTTGAGGGACAGTGTTCTCGAGTTTCTTCTGTTCATAACAGTGTGTAGGAAGTTGTTTGTCTATGTGGGCAATGTTTATACTTGGACAAGATGGCTGAATATAGGAAACTACATGAAAACATGAATAATTCAGAGAAAATGGCAGTAAATAGATGATAACTCGTTTAGAACAGCTGAAACGAATTCTCAAAGTCAGTTCTTAGTGTAGAAAGGTATCTAACATCCAGGAATTCCTTAATTCGAGTTGAGAGCACATTACACAGTGTATGAATCCTGTATTTTTTACTTCAAGGAAGCTAGAACCTTAAATGTATGTCACACAAAGCTTGAAAGAGAGAAATAAGCAAATTGAGTAGCTTTTCATGACTCTTCACTGAAATGTATCATTAAACTCTCAAAACTAGTTGAGAGGCAATGTTCCCGAGCTTTTCAGGTTCATTACAGTGTTTAGGTAGTTGTTTGTCCATGTTCCCAATGCTTATTCTTGGTCTAATGTTAGAAACTACAAGAAAACATCAGTAATCCTGGGAAAATAATTGTAAACAGATGAGAACTCGCATAGAAGATGTATAAAACAATTCTAAAACTCATTTGTTTGTGTATAAAATGTATCTACGATCCAGGAAAGCCTTATTTAGAGTTCACATCACATTTAACAGTGTATGAATCATATATTGTTTACTTAAATGAGCCTAGAACGGTAAATGTGTGTCGTACAATCAGAATACCATTGAAATAGAGAAATAAACACATTAAGCAGCTTTGGGAAGCAATACACTTCACTGTAATGTAGCATTACACTCTATAGCATAGTTGAGGGACAGTGTTCTCGAGTTTCTTCTGTTCATAACAGTGTGTAGGAAGTTGTTTGTCTATGTGGGCAATGTTTATACTTGGACAAGATGGCTGAATATAGGAAACTACATGAAAACATGAATAATTCAGAGAAAATGGCAGTAAATAGATGATAACTCGTTTAGAACAGCTGAAACGAATTCTCAAAGTCAGTTCTTAGTGTAGAAAGGTATCTAACATCCAGGAATTCCTTAATTCGAGTTGAGAGCACATTACACAGTGTATGAATCCTGTATTTTTTACTTCAAGGAAGCTAGAACCTTAAATGTATGTCACACAAAGCTTGAAAGAGAGAAATAAGCAAATTGAGTAGCTTTTCATGACTCTTCACTGAAATGTATCATTAAACTCTCAAAACTAGTTGAGAGGCAATGTTCCCGAGCTTTTCAGGTTCATTACAGTGTTTAGGTAGTTGTTTGTCCATGTTCCCAATGCTTATTCTTGGTCTAATGTTAGAAACTACAAGAAAACATCAGTAATCCTGGGAAAGTAATTGTAAACAGATGAGAACTCGCATAGAAGATGTATAAAACAATTCTAAAACTCATTTGTTTGTGTATAAAATGTATCTACGATCCAGGAAAGCCTTATTTAGAGTTCACATCACATTTAACAGTGTATGAATCATATATTGTTTACTTAAATGAGCCTAGAACGGTAAATGTGTGTCATACAATCAGAATACCATTGAAATAGAGAAATAAACACATTAAGCAGCTTTGGGAAGCAATACACTTCACTGTAATGTAGCATTACACTCTATAGCATAGTTGAGGGACAGTGTTCTCGAGTTTCTTCTGTTCATAACAGTGTGTAGGAAGTTGTTTGTCTATGTGGGCAATGTTTATACTTGGACAAGATGGCTGAATATAGGAAACTACATGAAAACATGAATAATTCAGAGAAAATGGCAGTAAATAGATGATAACTCGTTTAGAACAGCTGAAACGAATTCTCAAAGTCAGTTCTTAGTGTAGAAAGGTATCTAACATCCAGGAATTCCTTAATTCGAGTTGAGAGCACATTACACAGTGTATGAATCCTGTATTTTTTACTTCAAGGAAGCTAGAACCTTAAATGTATGTCACACAAAGCTTGAAAGAGAGAAATAAGCAAATTGAGTAGCTTTTCATGACTCTTCACTGAAATGTATCATTAAACTCTCAAAACTAGTTGAGAGGCAATGTTCCCGAGCTTTTCAGGTTCATTACAGTGTTTAGGTAGTTGTTTGTCCATGTTCCCAATGCTTATTCTTGGTCTAATGTTAGAAACTACAAGAAAACATCAGTAATCCTGGGAAAATAATTGTAAACAGATGAGAACTCGCATAGAAGATGTATAAAACAATTCTAAAACTCATTTGTTTGTGTATAAAATGTATCTACGATCCAGGAAAGCCTTATTTAGAGTTCACATCACATTTAACAGTGTATGAATCATATATTGTTTACTTAAATGAGCCTAGAACGGTAAATGTGTGTCGTACAATCAGAATACCATTGAAATAGAGAAATAAACACATTAAGCAGCTTTGGGAAGCAATACACTTCACTGTAATGTAGCATTACACTCTATAGCATAGTTGAGGGACAGTGTTCTCGAGTTTCTTCTGTTCATAACAGTGTGTAGGAAGTTGTTTGTCTATGTGGGCAATGTTTATACTTGGACAAGATGGCTGAATATAGGAAACTACATGAAAACATGAATAATTCAGAGAAAATGGCAGTAAATAGATGATAACTCGTTTAGAACAGCTGAAACGAATTCTCAAAGTCAGTTCTTAGTGTAGAAAGGTATCTAACATCCAGGAATTCCTTAATTCGAGTTGAGAGCACATTACACAGTGTATGAATCCTGTATTTTTTACTTCAAGGAAGCTAGAACCTTAAATGTATGTCACACAAAGCTTGAAAGAGAGAAATAAGCAAATTGAGTAGCTTTTCATGACTCTTCACTGAAATGTATCATTAAACTCTCAAAACTAGTTGAGAGGCAATGTTCCCGAGCTTTTCAGGTTCATTACAGTGTTTAGGTAGTTGTTTGTCCATGTTCCCAATGCTTATTCTTGGTCTAATGTTAGAAACTACAAGAAAACATCAGTAATCCTGGGAAAATAATTGTAAACAGATGAGAACTCGCATAGAAGATGTATAAAACAATTCTAAAACTCATTTGTTTGTGTATAAAATGTATCTACGATCCAGGAAAGCCTTATTTAGAGTTCACATCACATTTAACAGTGTATGAATCATATATTGTTTACTTAAATGAGCCTAGAACGGTAAATGTGTGTCGTACAATCAGAATACCATTGAAATAGAGAAATAAACACATTAAGCAGCTTTGGGAAGCAATACACTTCACTGTAATGTAGCATTACACTCTATAGCATAGTTGAGGGACAGTGTTCTCGAGTTTCTTCTGTTCATAACAGTGTGTAGGAAGTTGTTTGTCTATGTGGGCAATGTTTATACTTGGACAAGATGGCTGAATATAGGAAACTACATGAAAACATGAATAATTCAGAGAAAATGGCAGTAAATAGATGATAACTCGTTTAGAACAGCTGAAACGAATTCTCAAAGTCAGTTCTTAGTGTAGAAAGGTATCTAACATCCAGGAATTCCTTAATTCGAGTTGAGAGCACATTACACAGTGTATGAATCCTGTATTTTTTACTTCAAGGAAGCTAGAACCTTAAATGTATGTCACACAAAGCTTGAAAGAGAGAAATAAGCAAATTGAGTAGCTTTTCATGACTCTTCACTGAAATGTATCATTAAACTCTCAAAACTAGTTGAGAGGCAATGTTCCCGAGCTTTTCAGGTTCATTACAGTGTTTAGGTAGTTGTTTGTCCATGTTCCCAATGCTTATTCTTGGTCTAATGTTAGAAACTACAAGAAAACATCAGTAATCCTGGGAAAATAATTGTAAACAGATGAGAACTCGCATAGAAGATGTATAAAACAATTCTAAAACTCATTTGTTTGTGTATAAAATGTATCTACGATCCAGGAAAGCCTTATTTAGAGTTCACATCACATTTAACAGTGTATGAATCATATATTGTTTACTTAAATGAGCCTAGAACGGTAAATGTGTGTCATACAATCAGAATACCATTGAAATAGAGAAATAAACACATTAAGCAGCTTTGGGAAGCAATACACTTCACTGTAATGTAGCATTACACTCTATAGCATAGTTGAGGGACAGTGTTCTCGAGTTTCTTCTGTTCATAACAGTGTGTAGGAAGTTGTTTGTCTATGTGGGCAATGTTTATACTTGGACAAGATGGCTGAATATAGGAAACTACATGAAAACATGAATAATTCAGAGAAAATGGCAGTAAATAGATGATAACTCGTTTAGAACAGCTGAAACGAATTCTCAAAGTCAGTTCTTAGTGTAGAAAGGTATCTAACATCCAGGAATTCCTTAATTCGAGTTGAGAGCACATTACACAGTGTATGAATCCTGTATTTTTTACTTCAAGGAAGCTAGAACCTTAAATGTATGTCACACAAAGCTTGAAAGAGAGAAATAAGCAAATTGAGTAGCTTTTCATGACTCTTCACTGAAATGTATCATTAAACTCTCAAAACTAGTTGAGAGGCAATGTTCCCGAGCTTTTCAGGTTCATTACAGTGTTTAGGTAGTTGTTTGTCCATGTTCCCAATGCTTATTCTTGGTCTAATGTTAGAAACTACAAGAAAACATCAGTAATCCTGGGAAAATAATTGTAAACAGATGAGAACTCGCATAGAAGATGTATAAAACAATTCTAAAACTCATTTGTTTGTGTATAAAATGTATCTACGATCCAGGAAAGCCTTATTTAGAGTTCACATCACATTTAACAGTGTATGAATCATATATTGTTTACTTAAATGAGCCTAGAACGGTAAATGTGTGTCGTACAATCAGAATACCATTGAAATAGAGAAATAAACACATTAAGCAGCTTTGGGAAGCAATACACTTCACTGTAATGTAGCATTACACTCTATAGCATAGTTGAGGGACAGTGTTCTCGAGTTTCTTCTGTTCATAACAGTGTGTAGGAAGTTGTTTGTCTATGTGGGCAATGTTTATACTTGGACAAGATGGCTGAATATAGGAAACTACATGAAAACATGAATAATTCAGAGAAAATGGCAGTAAATAGATGATAACTCGTTTAGAACAGCTGAAACGAATTCTCAAAGTCAGTTCTTAGTGTAGAAAGGTATCTAACATCCAGGAATTCCTTAATTCGAGTTGAGAGCACATTACACAGTGTATGAATCCTGTATTTTTTACTTCAAGGAAGCTAGAACCTTAAATGTATGTCACACAAAGCTTGAAAGAGAGAAATAAGCAAATTGAGTAGCTTTTCATGACTCTTCACTGAAATGTATCATTAAACTCTCAAAACTAGTTGAGAGGCAATGTTCCCGAGCTTTTCAGGTTCATTACAGTGTTTAGGTAGTTGTTTGTCCATGTTCCCAATGCTTATTCTTGGTCTAATGTTAGAAACTACAAGAAAACATCAGTAATCCTGGGAAAATAATTGTAAACAGATGAGAACTCGCATAGAAGATGTATAAAACAATTCTAAAACTCATTTGTTTGTGTATAAAATGTATCTACGATCCAGGAAAGCCTTATTTAGAGTTCACATCACATTTAACAGTGTATGAATCATATATTGTTTACTTAAATGAGCCTAGAACGGTAAATGTGTGTCGTACAATCAGAATACCATTGAAATAGAGAAATAAACACATTAAGCAGCTTTGGGAAGCAATACACTTCACTGTAATGTAGCATTACACTCTATAGCATAGTTGAGGGACAGTGTTCTCGAGTTTCTTCTGTTCATAACAGTGTGTAGGAAGTTGTTTGTCTATGTGGGCAATGTTTATACTTGGACAAGATGGCTGAATATAGGAAACTACATGAAAACATGAATAATTCAGAGAAAATGGCAGTAAATAGATGATAACTCGTTTAGAACAGCTGAAACGAATTCTCAAAGTCAGTTCTTAGTGTAGAAAGGTATCTAACATCCAGGAATTCCTTAATTCGAGTTGAGAGCACATTACACAGTGTATGAATCCTGTATTTTTTACTTCAAGGAAGCTAGAACCTTAAATGTATGTCACACAAAGCTTGAAAGAGAGAAATAAGCAAATTGAGTAGCTTTTCATGACTCTTCACTGAAATGTATCATTAAACTCTCAAAACTAGTTGAGAGGCAATGTTCCCGAGCTTTTCAGGTTCATTACAGTGTTTAGGTAGTTGTTTGTCCATGTTCCCAATGCTTATTCTTGGTCTAATGTTAGAAACTACAAGAAAACATCAGTAATCCTGGGAAAATAATTGTAAACAGATGAGAACTCGCATAGAAGATGTATAAAACAATTCTAAAACTCATTTGTTTGTGTATAAAATGTATCTACGATCCAGGAAAGCCTTATTTAGAGTTCACATCACATTTAACAGTGTATGAATCATATATTGTTTACTTAAATGAGCCTAGAACGGTAAATGTGTGTCGTACAATCAGAATACCATTGAAATAGAGAAATAAACACATTAAGCAGCTTTGGGAAGCAATACACTTCACTGTAATGTAGCATTACACTCTATAGCATAGTTGAGGGACAGTGTTCTCGAGTTTCTTCTGTTCATAACAGTGTGTAGGAAGTTGTTTGTCTATGTGGGCAATGTTTATACTTGGACAAGATGGCTGAATATAGGAAACTACATGAAAACATGAATAATTCAGAGAAAATGGCAGTAAATAGATGATAACTCGTTTAGAACAGCTGAAACGAATTCTCAAAGTCAGTTCTTAGTGTAGAAAGGTATCTAACATCCAGGAATTCCTTAATTCGAGTTGAGAGCACATTACACAGTGTATGAATCCTGTATTTTTTACTTCAAGGAAGCTAGAACCTTAAATGTATGTCACACAAAGCTTGAAAGAGAGAAATAAGCAAATTGAGTAGCTTTTCATGACTCTTCACTGAAATGTATCATTAAACTCTCAAAACTAGTTGAGAGGCAATGTTCCCGAGCTTTTCAGGTTCATTACAGTGTTTAGGTAGTTGTTTGTCCATGTTCCCAATGCTTATTCTTGGTCTAATGTTAGAAACTACAAGAAAACATCAGTAATCCTGGGAAAATAATTGTAAACAGATGAGAACTCGCATAGAAGATGTATAAAACAATTCTAAAACTCATTTGTTTGTGTATAAAATGTATCTACGATCCAGGAAAGCCTTATTTAGAGTTCACATCACATTTAACAGTGTATGAATCATATATTGTTTACTTAAATGAGCCTAGAACGGTAAATGTGTGTCGTACAATCAGAATACCATTGAAATAGAGAAATAAACACATTAAGCAGCTTTGGGAAGCAATACACTTCACTGTAATGTAGCATTACACTCTATAGCATAGTTGAGGGACAGTGTTCTCGAGTTTCTTCTGTTCATAACAGTGTGTAGGAAGTTGTTTGTCTATGTGGGCAATGTTTATACTTGGACAAGATGGCTGAATATAGGAAACTACATGAAAACATGAATAATTCAGAGAAAATGGCAGTAAATAGATGATAACTCGTTTAGAACAGCTGAAACGAATTCTCAAAGTCAGTTCTTAGTGTAGAAAGGTATCTAACATCCAGGAATTCCTTAATTCGAGTTGAGAGCACATTACACAGTGTATGAATCCTGTATTTTTTACTTCAAGGAAGCTAGAACCTTAAATGTATGTCACACAAAGCTTGAAAGAGAGAAATAAGCAAATTGAGTAGCTTTTCATGACTCTTCACTGAAATGTATCATTAAACTCTCAAAACTAGTTGAGAGGCAATGTTCCCGAGCTTTTCAGGTTCATTACAGTGTTTAGGTAGTTGTTTGTCCATGTTCCCAATGCTTATTCTTGGTCTAATGTTAGAAACTACAAGAAAACATCAGTAATCCTGGGAAAATAATTGTAAACAGATGAGAACTCGCATAGAAGATGTATAAAACAATTCTAAAACTCATTTGTTTGTGTATAAAATGTATCTACGATCCAGGAAAGCCTTATTTAGAGTTCACATCACATTTAACAGTGTATGAATCATATATTGTTTACTTAAATGAGCCTAGAACGGTAAATGTGTGTCATACAATCAGAATACCATTGAAATAGAGAAATAAACGCATTAAGCAGCTTTGTGAAGCAATACACTTCACTGTAATGTAGCATTACACTCTATAGCATAGTTGAGGGACAGTGTTCTCGAGTTTCTTCTGTTCATAACAGTGTGTAGGAAGTTGTTTGTCTATGTGGGCAATGTTTATACTTGGACAAGATGGCTGAATATAGGAAACTACATGAAAACATGAATAATTCAGAGAAAATGGCAGTAAATAGATGATAACTCGTTTAGAACAGCTGAAACGAATTCTCAAAGTCAGTTCTTAGTGTAGAAAGGTATCTAACATCCAGGAATTCCTTAATTCGAGTTGAGAGCACATTACACAGTGTATGAATCCTGTATTTTTTACTTCAAGGAAGCTAGAACCTTAAATGTATGTCACACAAAGCTTGAAAGAGAGAAATAAGCAAATTGAGTAGCTTTTCATGACTCTTCACTGAAATGTATCATTAAACTCTCAAAACTAGTTGAGAGGCAATGTTCCCGAGCTTTTCAGGTTCATTACAGTGTTTAGGTAGTTGTTTGTCCATGTTCCCAATGCTTATTCTTGGTCTAATGTTAGAAACTACAAGAAAACATCAGTAATCCTGGGAAAATAATTGTAAACAGATGAGAACTCGCATAGAAGATGTATAAAACAATTCTAAAACTCATTTGTTTGTGTATAAAATGTATCTACGATCCAGGAAAGCCTTATTTAGAGTTCACATCACATTTAACAGTGTATGAATCATATATTGTTTACTTAAATGAGCCTAGAACGGTAAATGTGTGTCGTACAATCAGAATACCATTGAAATAGAGAAATAAACACATTAAGCAGCTTTGGGAAGCAATACACTTCACTGTAATGTAGCATTACACTCTATAGCATAGTTGAGGGACAGTGTTCTCGAGTTTCTTCTGTTCATAACAGTGTGTAGGAAGTTGTTTGTCTATGTGGGCAATGTTTATACTTGGACAAGATGGCTGAATATAGGAAACTACATGAAAACATGAATAATTCAGAGAAAATGGCAGTAAATAGATGATAACTCGTTTAGAACAGCTGAAACGAATTCTCAAAGTCAGTTCTTAGTGTAGAAAGGTATCTAACATCCAGGAATTCCTTAATTCGAGTTGAGAGCACATTACACAGTGTATGAATCCTGTATTTTTTACTTCAAGGAAGCTAGAACCTTAAATGTATGTCACACAAAGCTTGAAAGAGAGAAATAAGCAAATTGAGTAGCTTTTCATGACTCTTCACTGAAATGTATCATTAAACTCTCAAAACTAGTTGAGAGGCAATGTTCCCGAGCTTTTCAGGTTCATTACAGTGTTTAGGTAGTTGTTTGTCCATGTTCCCAATGCTTATTCTTGGTCTAATGTTAGAAACTACAAGAAAACATCAGTAATCCTGGGAAAGTAATTGTAAACAGATGAGAACTCGCATAGAAGATGTATAAAACAATTCTAAAACTCATTTGTTTGTGTATAAAATGTATCTACGATCCAGGAAAGCCTTATTTAGAGTTCACATCACATTTAACAGTGTATGAATCATATATTGTTTACTTAAATGAGCCTAGAACGGTAAATGTGTGTCGTACAATCAGAATACCATTGAAATAGAGAAATAAACACATTAAGCAGCTTTGGGAAGCAATACACTTCACTGTAATGTAGCATTACACTCTATAGCATAGTTGAGGGACAGTGTTCTCGAGTTTCTTCTGTTCATAACAGTGTGTAGGAAGTTGTTTGTCTATGTGGGCAATGTTTATACTTGGACAAGATGGCTGAATATAGGAAACTACATGAAAACATGAATAATTCAGAGAAAATGGCAGTAAATAGATGATAACTCGTTTAGAACAGCTGAAACGAATTCTCAAAGTCAGTTCTTAGTGTAGAAAGGTATCTAACATCCAGGAATTCCTTAATTCGAGTTGAGAGCACATTACACAGTGTATGAATCCTGTATTTTTTACTTCAAGGAAGCTAGAACCTTAAATGTATGTCACACAAAGCTTGAAAGAGAGAAATAAGCAAATTGAGTAGCTTTCATGACTCTTCACTGAAATGTATCATTAAACTCTCAAAACTAGTTGAGAGGCTTTTCAGGTTCATTACAGTGTTTAGGTAGTTGTTTGTCCATGTTCCCAATGCTTATTCTTGGTCTAATGTTAGAAACTACAAGAAAACATCAGTAATCCTGGGAAAATAATTGTAAACAGATGAGAACTCGCATAGAAGATGTATAAAACAATTCTAAAACTCATTTGTTTGTGTATAAAATGTATCTACGATCCAGGAAAGCCTTATTTAGAGTTCACATCACATTTAACAGTGTATGAATCATATATTGTTTACTTAAATGAGCCTAGAACGGTAAATGTGTGTCGTACAATCAGAATACCATTGAAATAGAGAAATAAACACATTAAGCAGCTTTGGGAAGCAATACACTTCACTGTAATGTAGCATTACACTCTATAGCATAGTTGAGGGACAGTGTTCTCGAGTTTCTTCTGTTCATAACAGTGTGTAGGAAGTTGTTTGTCTATGTGGGCAATGTTTATACTTGGACAAGATGGCTGAATATAGGAAACTACATGAAAACATGAATAATTCAGAGAAAATGGCAGTAAATAGATGATAACTCGTTTAGAACAGCTGAAACGAATTCTCAAAGTCAGTTCTTAGTGTAGAAAGGTATCTAACATCCAGGAATTCCTTAATTCGAGTTGAGAGCACATTACACAGTGTATGAATCCTGTATTTTTTACTTCAAGGAAGCTAGAACCTTAAATGTATGTCACACAAAGCTTGAAAGAGAGAAATAAGCAAATTGAGTAGCTTTTCATGACTCTTCACTGAAATGTATCATTAAACTCTCAAAACTAGTTGAGAGGCAATGTTCCCGAGCTTTTCAGGTTCATTACAGTGTTTAGGTAGTTGTTTGTCCATGTTCCCAATGCTTATTCTTGGTCTAATGTTAGAAACTACAAGAAAACATCAGTAATCCTGGGAAAATAATTGTAAACAGATGAGAACTCGCATAGAAGATGTATAAAACAATTCTAAAACTCATTTGTTTGTGTATAAAATGTATCTACGATCCAGGAAAGCCTTATTTAGAGTTCACATCACATTTAACAGTGTATGAATCATATATTGTTTACTTAAATGAGCCTAGAACGGTAAATGTGTGTCGTACAATCAGAATACCATTGAAATAGAGAAATAAACACATTAAGCAGCTTTGGGAAGCAATACACTTCACTGTAATGTAGCATTACACTCTATAGCATAGTTGAGGGACAGTGTTCTCGAGTTTCTTCTGTTCATAACAGTGTGTAGGAAGTTGTTTGTCTATGTGGGCAATGTTTATACTTGGACAAGATGGCTGAATATAGGAAACTACATGAAAACATGAATAATTCAGAGAAAATGGCAGTAAATAGATGATAACTCGTTTAGAACAGCTGAAACGAATTCTCAAAGTCAGTTCTTAGTGTAGAAAGGTATCTAACATCCAGGAATTCCTTAATTCGAGTTGAGAGCACATTACACAGTGTATGAATCCTGTATTTTTTACTTCAAGGAAGCTAGAACCTTAAATGTATGTCACACAAAGCTTGAAAGAGAGAAATAAGCAAATTGAGTAGCTTTCATGACTCTTCACTGAAATGTATCATTAAACTCTCAAAACTAGTTGAGAGGCATTTCAGGTTCATTACAGTGTTTAGGTAGTTGTTTGTCCATGTTCCCAATGCTTATTCTTGGTCTAATGTTAGAAACTACAAGAAAACATCAGTAATCCTGGGAAAGTAATTGTAAACAGATGAGAACTCGCATAGAAGATGTATAAAACAATTCTAAAACTCATTTGTTTGTGTATAAAATATATCTACGATCCAGGAAAGCCTTATTTAGAGTTCACATCACATTTAACAGTGTATGAATCATATATTGTTTACTTAAATGAGCCTAGAACGGTAAATGTGTGTCATACAATCAGAATACCATTGAAATAGAGAAATAAACACATTAAGCAGCTTTGGGAAGCAATACACTTCACTGTAATGTAGCATTACACTCTATAGCATAGTTGAGGGACAGTGTTCTCGAGTTTCTTCTGTTCATAACAGTGTGTAGGAAGTTGTTTGTCTATGTGGGCAATGTTTATACTTGGACAAGATGGCTGAATATAGGAAACTACATGAAAACATGAATAATTCAGAGAAAATGGCAGTAAATAGATGATAACTCGTTTAGAACAGCTGAAACGAATTCTCAAAGTCAGTTCTTAGTGTAGAAAGGTATCTAACATCCAGGAATTCCTTAATTCGAGTTGAGAGCACATTACACAGTGTATGAATCCTGTATTTTTTACTTCAAGGAAGCTAGAACCTTAAATGTATGTCACACAAAGCTTGAAAGAGAGAAATAAGCAAATTGAGTAGCTTTTCATGACTCTTCACTGAAATGTATCATTAAACTCTCAAAACTAGTTGAGAGGCAATGTTCCCGAGCTTTTCAGGTTCATTACAGTGTTTAGGTAGTTGTTTGTCCATGTTCCCAATGCTTATTCTTGGTCTAATGTTAGAAACTACAAGAAAACATCAGTAATCCTGGGAAAATAATTGTAAACAGATGAGAACTCGCATAGAAGATGTATAAAACAATTCTAAAACTCATTTGTTTGTGTATAAAATGTATCTACGATCCAGGAAAGCCTTATTTAGAGTTCACATCACATTTAACAGTGTATGAATCATATATTGTTTACTTAAATGAGCCTAGAACGGTAAATGTGTGTCGTACAATCAGAATACCATTGAAATAGAGAAATAAACACATTAAGCAGCTTTGGGAAGCAATACACTTCACTGTAATGTAGCATTACACTCTATAGCATAGTTGAGGGACAGTGTTCTCGAGTTTCTTCTGTTCATAACAGTGTGTAGGAAGTTGTTTGTCTATGTGGGCAATGTTTATACTTGGACAAGATGGCTGAATATAGGAAACTACATGAAAACATGAATAATTCAGAGAAAATGGCAGTAAATAGATGATAACTCGTTTAGAACAGCTGAAACGAATTCTCAAAGTCAGTTCTTAGTGTAGAAAGGTATCTAACATCCAGGAATTCCTTAATTCGAGTTGAGAGCACATTACACAGTGTATGAATCCTGTATTTTTTACTTCAAGGAAGCTAGAACCTTAAATGTATGTCACACAAAGCTTGAAAGAGAGAAATAAGCAAATTGAGTAGCTTTTCATGACTCTTCACTGAAATGTATCATTAAACTCTCAAAACTAGTTGAGAGGCAATGTTCCCGAGCTTTTCAGGTTCATTACAGTGTTTAGGTAGTTGTTTGTCCATGTTCCCAATGCTTATTCTTGGTCTAATGTTAGAAACTACAAGAAAACATCAGTAATCCTGGGAAAATAATTGTAAACAGATGAGAACTCGCATAGAAGATGTATAAAACAATTCTAAAACTCATTTGTTTGTGTATAAAATGTATCTACGATCCAGGAAAGCCTTATTTAGAGTTCACATCACATTTAACAGTGTATGAATCATATATTGTTTACTTAAATGAGCCTAGAACGGTAAATGTGTGTCGTACAATCAGAATACCATTGAAATAGAGAAATAAACACATTAAGCAGCTTTGGGAAGCAATACACTTCACTGTAATGTAGCATTACACTCTATAGCATAGTTGAGGGACAGTGTTCTCGAGTTTCTTCTGTTCATAACAGTGTGTAGGAAGTTGTTTGTCTATGTGGGCAATGTTTATACTTGGACAAGATGGCTGAATATAGGAAACTACATGAAAACATGAATAATTCAGAGAAAATGGCAGTAAATAGATGATAACTCGTTTAGAACAGCTGAAACGAATTCTCAAAGTCAGTTCTTAGTGTAGAAAGGTATCTAACATCCAGGAATTCCTTAATTCGAGTTGAGAGCACATTACACAGTGTATGAATCCTGTATTTTTTACTTCAAGGAAGCTAGAACCTTAAATGTATGTCACACAAAGCTTGAAAGAGAGAAATAAGCAAATTGAGTAGCTTTTCATGACTCTTCACTGAAATGTATCATTAAACTCTCAAAACTAGTTGAGAGGCAATGTTCCCGAGCTTTTCAGGTTCATTACAGTGTTTAGGTAGTTGTTTGTCCATGTTCCCAATGCTTATTCTTGGTCTAATGTTAGAAACTACAAGAAAACATCAGTAATCCTGGGAAAATAATTGTAAACAGATGAGAACTCGCATAGAAGATGTATAAAACAATTCTAAAACTCATTTGTTTGTGTATAAAATGTATCTACGATCCAGGAAAGCCTTATTTAGAGTTCACATCACATTTAACAGTGTATGAATCATATATTGTTTACTTAAATGAGCCTAGAACGGTAAATGTGTGTCGTACAATCAGAATACCATTGAAATAGAGAAATAAACACATTAAGCAGCTTTGGGAAGCAATACACTTCACTGTAATGTAGCATTACACTCTATAGCATAGTTGAGGGACAGTGTTCTCGAGTTTCTTCTGTTCATAACAGTGTGTAGGAAGTTGTTTGTCTATGTGGGCAATGTTTATACTTGGACAAGATGGCTGAATATAGGAAACTACATGAAAACATGAATAATTCAGAGAAAATGGCAGTAAATAGATGATAACTCGTTTAGAACAGCTGAAACGAATTCTCAAAGTCAGTTCTTAGTGTAGAAAGGTATCTAACATCCAGGAATTCCTTAATTCGAGTTGAGAGCACATTACACAGTGTATGAATCCTGTATTTTTTACTTCAAGGAAGCTAGAACCTTAAATGTATGTCACACAAAGCTTGAAAGAGAGAAATAAGCAAATTGAGTAGCTTTTCATGACTCTTCACTGAAATGTATCATTAAACTCTCAAAACTAGTTGAGAGGCAATGTTCCCGAGCTTTTCAGGTTCATTACAGTGTTTAGGTAGTTGTTTGTCCATGTTCCCAATGCTTATTCTTGGTCTAATGTTAGAAACTACAAGAAAACATCAGTAATCCTGGGAAAATAATTGTAAACAGATGAGAACTCGCATAGAAGATGTATAAAACAATTCTAAAACTCATTTGTTTGTGTATAAAATGTATCTACGATCCAGGAAAGCCTTATTTAGAGTTCACATCACATTTAACAGTGTATGAATCATATATTGTTTACTTAAATGAGCCTAGAACGGTAAATGTGTGTCGTACAATCAGAATACCATTGAAATAGAGAAATAAACACATTAAGCAGCTTTGGGAAGCAATACACTTCACTGTAATGTAGCATTACACTCTATAGCATAGTTGAGGGACAGTGTTCTCGAGTTTCTTCTGTTCATAACAGTGTGTAGGAAGTTGTTTGTCTATGTGGGCAATGTTTATACTTGGACAAGATGGCTGAATATAGGAAACTACATGAAAACATGAATAATTCAGAGAAAATGGCAGTAAATAGATGATAACTCGTTTAGAACAGCTGAAACGAATTCTCAAAGTCAGTTCTTAGTGTAGAAAGGTATCTAACATCCAGGAATTCCTTAATTCGAGTTGAGAGCACATTACACAGTGTATGAATCCTGTATTTTTTACTTCAAGGAAGCTAGAACCTTAAATGTATGTCACACAAAGCTTGAAAGAGAGAAATAAGCAAATTGAGTAGCTTTTCATGACTCTTCACTGAAATGTATCATTAAACTCTCAAAACTAGTTGAGAGGCAATGTTCCCGAGCTTTTCAGGTTCATTACAGTGTTTAGGTAGTTGTTTGTCCATGTTCCCAATGCTTATTCTTGGTCTAATGTTAGAAACTACAAGAAAACATCAGTAATCCTGGGAAAGTAATTGTAAACAGATGAGAACTCGCATAGAAGATGTATAAAACAATTCTAAAACTCATTTGTTTGTGTATAAAATGTATCTACGATCCAGGAAAGCCTTATTTAGAGTTCACATCACATTTAACAGTGTATGAATCATATATTGTTTACTTAAATGAGCCTAGAACGGTAAATGTGTGTCATACAATCAGAATACCATTGAAATAGAGAAATAAACACATTAAGCAGCTTTGTGAAGCAATACACTTCACTGTAATGTAGCATTACACTCTATAGCATAGTTGAGGGACAGTGTTCTCGAGTTTCTTCTGTTCATAACAGTGTGTAGGAAGTTGTTTGTCTATGTGGGCAATGTTTATACTTGGACAAGATGGCTGAATATAGGAAACTACATGAAAACATGAATAATTCAGAGAAAATGGCAGTAAATAGATGATAACTCGTTTAGAACAGCTGAAACGAATTCTCAAAGTCAGTTCTTAGTGTAGAAAGGTATCTAACATCCAGGAATTCCTTAATTCGAGTTGAGAGCACATTACACAGTGTATGAATCCTGTATTTTTTACTTCAAGGAAGCTAGAACCTTAAATGTATGTCACACAAAGCTTGAAAGAGAGAAATAAGCAAATTGAGTAGCTTTTCATGACTCTTCACTGAAATGTATCATTAAACTCTCAAAACTAGTTGAGAGGCAATGTTCCCGAGCTTTTCAGGTTCATTACAGTGTTTAGGTAGTTGTTTGTCCATGTTCCCAATGCTTATTCTTGGTCTAATGTTAGAAACTACAAGAAAACATCAGTAATCCTGGGAAAATAATTGTAAACAGATGAGAACTCGCATAGAAGATGTATAAAACAATTCTAAAACTCATTTGTTTGTGTATAAAATGTATCTACGATCCAGGAAAGCCTTATTTAGAGTTCACATCACATTTAACAGTGTATGAATCATATATTGTTTACTTAAATGAGCCTAGAACGGTAAATGTGTGTCGTACAATCAGAATACCATTGAAATAGAGAAATAAACACATTAAGCAGCTTTGGGAAGCAATACACTTCACTGTAATGTAGCATTACACTCTATAGCATAGTTGAGGGACAGTGTTCTCGAGTTTCTTCTGTTCATAACAGTGTGTAGGAAGTTGTTTGTCTATGTGGGCAATGTTTATACTTGGACAAGATGGCTGAATATAGGAAACTACATGAAAACATGAATAATTCAGAGAAAATGGCAGTAAATAGATGATAACTCGTTTAGAACAGCTGAAACGAATTCTCAAAGTCAGTTCTTAGTGTAGAAAGGTATCTAACATCCAGGAATTCCTTAATTCGAGTTGAGAGCACATTACACAGTGTATGAATCCTGTATTTTTTACTTCAAGGAAGCTAGAACCTTAAATGTATGTCACACAAAGCTTGAAAGAGAGAAATAAGCAAATTGAGTAGCTTTTCATGACTCTTCACTGAAATGTATCATTAAACTCTCAAAACTAGTTGAGAGGCAATGTTCCCGAGCTTTTCAGGTTCATTACAGTGTTTAGGTAGTTGTTTGTCCATGTTCCCAATGCTTATTCTTGGTCTAATGTTAGAAACTACAAGAAAACATCAGTAATCCTGGGAAAATAATTGTAAACAGATGAGAACTCGCATAGAAGATGTATAAAACAATTCTAAAACTCATTTGTTTGTGTATAAAATGTATCTACGATCCAGGAAAGCCTTATTTAGAGTTCACATCACATTTAACAGTGTATGAATCATATATTGTTTACTTAAATGAGCCTAGAAAGGTAAATGTGTGTCGTACAATCAGAATACCATTGAAATAGAGAAATAAACATATAAGCAGCTTTGGGAAGCAATACACTTCACTGTAATGTAGCATTACACTCTATAGCATAGTTGAGGGACAGTGTTCTCGAGTTTCTTCTGTTCATAACAGTGTGTAGGAAGTTGTTTGTCTATGTGGGCAATGTTTATACTTGGACAAGATGGCTGAATATAGGAAACTACATGAAAACATGAATAATTCAGAGAAAATGGCAGTAAATAGATGATAACTCGTTTAGAACAGCTGAAACGAATTCTCAAAGTCAGTTCTTAGTGTAGAAAGGTATCTAACATCCAGGAATTCCTTAATTCGAGTTGAGAGCACATTACACAGTGTATGAATCCTGTATTTTTTACTTCAAGGAAGCTAGAACCTTAAATGTATGTCACACAAAGCTTGAAAGAGAGAAATAAGCAAATTGAGTAGCTTTCATGACTCTTCACTGAAATGTATCATTAAACTCTCAAAACTAGTTGAGAGGCATTTCAGGTTCATTACAGTGTTTAGGTAGTTGTTTGTCCATGTTCCCAATGCTTATTCTTGGTCTAATGTTAGAAACTACAAGAAAACATCAGTAATCCTGGGAAAGTAATTGTAAACAGATGAGAACTCGCATAGAAGATGTATAAAACAATTCTAAAACTCATTTGTTTGTGTATAAAATGTATCTACGATCCAGGAAAGCCTTATTTAGAGTTCACATCACATTTAACAGTGTATGAATCATATATTGTTTACTTAAATGAGCCTAGAACGGTAAATGTGTGTCATACAATCAGAATACCATTGAAATAGAGAAATAAACACATTAAGCAGCTTGGTGAAGCAATACACTTCACTGTAATGTAGCATTACACTCTATAGCATAGTTGAGGGACAGTGTTCTCGAGTTTCTTCTGTTCATAACAGTGTGTAGGAAGTTGTTTGTCTATGTGGGCAATGTTTATACTTGGACAAGATGGCTGAATATAGGAAACTACATGAAAACATGAATAATTCAGAGAAAATGGCAGTAAATAGATGATAACTCGTTTAGAACAGCTGAAACGAATTCTCAAAGTCAGTTCTTAGTGTAGAAAGGTATCTAACATCCAGGAATTCCTTAATTCGAGTTGAGAGCACATTACACAGTGTATGAATCCTGTATTTTTTACTTCAAGGAAGCTAGAACCTTAAATGTATGTCACACAAAGCTTGAAAGAGAGAAATAAGCAAATTGAGTAGCTTTTCATGACTCTTCACTGAAATGTATCATTAAACTCTCAAAACTAGTTGAGAGGCAATGTTCCCGAGCTTTTCAGGTTCATTACAGTGTTTAGGTAGTTGTTTGTCCATGTTCCCAATGCTTATTCTTGGTCTAATGTTAGAAACTACAAGAAAACATCAGTAATCCTGGGAAAATAATTGTAAACAGATGAGAACTCGCATAGAAGATGTATAAAACAATTCTAAAACTCATTTGTTTGTGTATAAAATGTATCTACGATCCAGGAAAGCCTTATTTAGAGTTCACATCACATTTAACAGTGTATGAATCATATATTGTTTACTTAAATGAGCCTAGAACGGTAAATGTGTGTCGTACAATCAGAATACCATTGAAATAGAGAAATAAACACATTAAGCAGCTTTGGGAAGCAATACACTTCACTGTAATGTAGCATTACACTCTATAGCATAGTTGAGGGACAGTGTTCTCGAGTTTCTTCTGTTCATAACAGTGTGTAGGAAGTTGTTTGTCTATGTGGGCAATGTTTATACTTGGACAAGATGGCTGAATATAGGAAACTACATGAAAACATGAATAATTCAGAGAAAATGGCAGTAAATAGATGATAACTCGTTTAGAACAGCTGAAACGAATTCTCAAAGTCAGTTCTTAGTGTAGAAAGGTATCTAACATCCAGGAATTCCTTAATTCGAGTTGAGAGCACATTACACAGTGTATGAATCCTGTATTTTTTACTTCAAGGAAGCTAGAACCTTAAATGTATGTCACACAAAGCTTGAAAGAGAGAAATAAGCAAATTGAGTAGCTTTTCATGACTCTTCACTGAAATGTATCATTAAACTCTCAAAACTAGTTGAGAGGCAATGTTCCCGAGCTTTTCAGGTTCATTACAGTGTTTAGGTAGTTGTTTGTCCATGTTCCCAATGCTTATTCTTGGTCTAATGTTAGAAACTACAAGAAAACATCAGTAATCCTGGGAAAATAATTGTAAACAGATGAGAACTCGCATAGAAGATGTATAAAACAATTCTAAAACTCATTTGTTTGTGTATAAAATGTATCTACGATCCAGGAAAGCCTTATTTAGAGTTCACATCACATTTAACAGTGTATGAATCATATATTGTTTACTTAAATGAGCCTAGAACGGTAAATGTGTGTCATACAATCAGAATACCATTGAAATAGAGAAATAAACACATTAAGCAGCTTTGGGAAGCAATACACTTCACTGTAATGTAGCATTACACTCTATAGCATAGTTGAGGGACAGTGTTCTCGAGTTTCTTCTGTTCATAACAGTGTGTAGGAAGTTGTTTGTCTATGTGGGCAATGTTTATACTTGGACAAGATGGCTGAATATAGGAAACTACATGAAAACATGAATAATTCAGAGAAAATGGCAGTAAATAGATGATAACTCGTTTAGAACAGCTGAAACGAATTCTCAAAGTCAGTTCTTAGTGTAGAAAGGTATCTAACATCCAGGAATTCCTTAATTCGAGTTGAGAGCACATTACACAGTGTATGAATCCTGTATTTTTTACTTCAAGGAAGCTAGAACCTTAAATGTATGTCACACAAAGCTTGAAAGAGAGAAATAAGCAAATTGAGTAGCTTTTCATGACTCTTCACTGAAATGTATCATTAAACTCTCAAAACTAGTTGAGAGGCAATGTTCCCGAGCTTTTCAGGTTCATTACAGTGTTTAGGTAGTTGTTTGTCCATGTTCCCAATGCTTATTCTTGGTCTAATGTTAGAAACTACAAGAAAACATCAGTAATCCTGGGAAAATAATTGTAAACAGATGAGAACTCGCATAGAAGATGTATAAAACAATTCTAAAACTCATTTGTTTGTGTATAAAATGTATCTACGATCCAGGAAAGCCTTATTTAGAGTTCACATCACATTTAACAGTGTATGAATCATATATTGTTTACTTAAATGAGCCTAGAACGGTAAATGTGTGTCGTACAATCAGAATACCATTGAAATAGAGAAATAAACACATTAAGCAGCTTTGGGAAGCAATACACTTCACTGTAATGTAGCATTACACTCTATAGCATAGTTGAGGGACAGTGTTCTCGAGTTTCTTCTGTTCATAACAGTGTGTAGGAAGTTGTTTGTCTATGTGGGCAATGTTTATACTTGGACAAGATGGCTGAATATAGGAAACTACATGAAAACATGAATAATTCAGAGAAAATGGCAGTAAATAGATGATAACTCGTTTAGAACAGCTGAAACGAATTCTCAAAGTCAGTTCTTAGTGTAGAAAGGTATCTAACATCCAGGAATTCCTTAATTCGAGTTGAGAGCACATTACACAGTGTATGAATCCTGTATTTTTTACTTCAAGGAAGCTAGAACCTTAAATGTATGTCACACAAAGCTTGAAAGAGAGAAATAAGCAAATTGAGTAGCTTTTCATGACTCTTCACTGAAATGTATCATTAAACTCTCAAAACTAGTTGAGAGGCAATGTTCCCGAGCTTTTCAGGTTCATTACAGTGTTTAGGTAGTTGTTTGTCCATGTTCCCAATGCTTATTCTTGGTCTAATGTTAGAAACTACAAGAAAACATCAGTAATCCTGGGAAAATAATTGTAAACAGATGAGAACTCGCATAGAAGATGTATAAAACAATTCTAAAACTCATTTGTTTGTGTATAAAATGTATCTACGATCCAGGAAAGCCTTATTTAGAGTTCACATCACATTTAACAGTGTATGAATCATATATTGTTTACTTAAATGAGCCTAGAACGGTAAATGTGTGTCGTACAATCAGAATACCATTGAAATAGAGAAATAAACACATTAAGCAGCTTTGGGAAGCAATACACTTCACTGTAATGTAGCATTACACTCTATAGCATAGTTGAGGGACAGTGTTCTCGAGTTTCTTCTGTTCATAACAGTGTGTAGGAAGTTGTTTGTCTATGTGGGCAATGTTTATACTTGGACAAGATGGCTGAATATAGGAAACTACATGAAAACATGAATAATTCAGAGAAAATGGCAGTAAATAGATGATAACTCGTTTAGAACAGCTGAAACGAATTCTCAAAGTCAGTTCTTAGTGTAGAAAGGTATCTAACATCCAGGAATTCCTTAATTCGAGTTGAGAGCACATTACACAGTGTATGAATCCTGTATTTTTTACTTCAAGGAAGCTAGAACCTTAAATGTATGTCACACAAAGCTTGAAAGAGAGAAATAAGCAAATTGAGTAGCTTTTCATGACTCTTCACTGAAATGTATCATTAAACTCTCAAAACTAGTTGAGAGGCAATGTTCCCGAGCTTTTCAGGTTCATTACAGTGTTTAGGTAGTTGTTTGTCCATGTTCCCAATGCTTATTCTTGGTCTAATGTTAGAAACTACAAGAAAACATCAGTAATCCTGGGAAAATAATTGTAAACAGATGAGAACTCGCATAGAAGATGTATAAAACAATTCTAAAACTCATTTGTTTGTGTATAAAATGTATCTACGATCCAGGAAAGCCTTATTTAGAGTTCACATCACATTTAACAGTGTATGAATCATATATTGTTTACTTAAATGAGCCTAGAACGGTAAATGTGTGTCGTACAATCAGAATACCATTGAAATAGAGAAATAAACACATTAAGCAGCTTTGGGAAGCAATACACTTCACTGTAATGTAGCATTACACTCTATAGCATAGTTGAGGGACAGTGTTCTCGAGTTTCTTCTGTTCATAACAGTGTGTAGGAAGTTGTTTGTCTATGTGGGCAATGTTTATACTTGGACAAGATGGCTGAATATAGGAAACTACATGAAAACATGAATAATTCAGAGAAAATGGCAGTAAATAGATGATAACTCGTTTAGAACAGCTGAAACGAATTCTCAAAGTCAGTTCTTAGTGTAGAAAGGTATCTAACATCCAGGAATTCCTTAATTCGAGTTGAGAGCACATTACACAGTGTATGAATCCTGTATTTTTTACTTCAAGGAAGCTAGAACCTTAAATGTATGTCACACAAAGCTTGAAAGAGAGAAATAAGCAAATTGAGTAGCTTTTCATGACTCTTCACTGAAATGTATCATTAAACTCTCAAAACTAGTTGAGAGGCAATGTTCCCGAGCTTTTCAGGTTCATTACAGTGTTTAGGTAGTTGTTTGTCCATGTTCCCAATGCTTATTCTTGGTCTAATGTTAGAAACTACAAGAAAACATCAGTAATCCTGGGAAAATAATTGTAAACAGATGAGAACTCGCATAGAAGATGTATAAAACAATTCTAAAACTCATTTGTTTGTGTATAAAATGTATCTACGATCCAGGAAAGCCTTATTTAGAGTTCACATCACATTTAACAGTGTATGAATCATATATTGTTTACTTAAATGAGCCTAGAACGGTAAATGTGTGTCGTACAATCAGAATACCATTGAAATAGAGAAATAAACACATTAAGCAGCTTTGGGAAGCAATACACTTCACTGTAATGTAGCATTACACTCTATAGCATAGTTGAGGGACAGTGTTCTCGAGTTTCTTCTGTTCATAACAGTGTGTAGGAAGTTGTTTGTCTATGTGGGCAATGTTTATACTTGGACAAGATGGCTGAATATAGGAAACTACATGAAAACATGAATAATTCAGAGAAAATGGCAGTAAATAGATGATAACTCGTTTAGAACAGCTGAAACGAATTCTCAAAGTCAGTTCTTAGTGTAGAAAGGTATCTAACATCCAGGAATTCCTTAATTCGAGTTGAGAGCACATTACACAGTGTATGAATCCTGTATTTTTTACTTCAAGGAAGCTAGAACCTTAAATGTATGTCACACAAAGCTTGAAAGAGAGAAATAAGCAAATTGAGTAGCTTTTCATGACTCTTCACTGAAATGTATCATTAAACTCTCAAAACTAGTTGAGAGGCAATGTTCCCGAGCTTTTCAGGTTCATTACAGTGTTTAGGTAGTTGTTTGTCCATGTTCCCAATGCTTATTCTTGGTCTAATGTTAGAAACTACAAGAAAACATCAGTAATCCTGGGAAAGTAATTGTAAACAGATGAGAACTCGCATAGAAGATGTATAAAACAATTCTAAAACTCATTTGTTTGTGTATAAAATGTATCTACGATCCAGGAAAGCCTTATTTAGAGTTCACATCACATTTAACAGTGTATGAATCATATATTGTTTACTTAAATGAGCCTAGAACGGTAAATGTGTGTCGTACAATCAGAATACCATTGAAATAGAGAAATAAACACATTAAGCAGCTTTGGGAAGCAATACACTTCACTGTAATGTAGCATTACACTCTATAGCATAGTTGAGGGACAGTGTTCTCGAGTTTCTTCTGTTCATAACAGTGTGTAGGAAGTTGTTTGTCTATGTGGGCAATGTTTATACTTGGACAAGATGGCTGAATATAGGAAACTACATGAAAACATGAATAATTCAGAGAAAATGGCAGTAAATAGATGATAACTCGTTTAGAACAGCTGAAACGAATTCTCAAAGTCAGTTCTTAGTGTAGAAAGGTATCTAACATCCAGGAATTCCTTAATTCGAGTTGAGAGCACATTACACAGTGTATGAATCCTGTATTTTTTACTTCAAGGAAGCTAGAACCTTAAATGTATGTCACACAAAGCTTGAAAGAGAGAAATAAGCAAATTGAGTAGCTTTTCATGACTCTTCACTGAAATGTATCATTAAACTCTCAAAACTAGTTGAGAGGCAATGTTCCCGAGCTTTTCAGGTTCATTACAGTGTTTAGGTAGTTGTTTGTCCATGTTCCCAATGCTTATTCTTGGTCTAATGTTAGAAACTACAAGAAAACATCAGTAATCCTGGGAAAATAATTGTAAACAGATGAGAACTCGCATAGAAGATGTATAAAACAATTCTAAAACTCATTTGTTTGTGTATAAAATGTATCTACGATCCAGGAAAGCCTTATTTAGAGTTCAGATCACATTTAACAGTGTATGAATCATATATTGTTTACTTAAATGAGCCTAGAACGGTAAATGTGTGTCGTACAATCAGAATACCATTGAAATAGAGAAATAAACACATTAAGCAGCTTTGGGAAGCAATACACTTCACTGTAATGTAGCATTACACTCTATAGCATAGTTGAGGGACAGTGTTCTCGAGTTTCTTCTGTTCATAACAGTGTGTAGGAAGTTGTTTGTCTATGTGGGCAATGTTTATACTTGGACAAGATGGCTGAATATAGGAAACTACATGAAAACATGAATAATTCAGAGAAAATGGCAGTAAATAGATGATAACTCGTTTAGAACAGCTGAAACGAATTCTCAAAGTCAGTTCTTAGTGTAGAAAGGTATCTAACATCCAGGAATTCCTTAATTCGAGTTGAGAGCACATTACACAGTGTATGAATCCTGTATTTTTTACTTCAAGGAAGCTAGAACCTTAAATGTATGTCACACAAAGCTTGAAAGAGAGAAATAAGCAAATTGAGTAGCTTTTCATGACTCTTCACTGAAATGTATCATTAAACTCTCAAAACTAGTTGAGAGGCAATGTTCCCGAGCTTTTCAGGTTCATTACAGTGTTTAGGTAGTTGTTTGTCCATGTTCCCAATGCTTATTCTTGGTCTAATGTTAGAAACTACAAGAAAACATCAGTAATCCTGGGAAAATAATTGTAAACAGATGAGAACTCGCATAGAAGATGTATAAAACAATTCTAAAACTCATTTGTTTGTGTATAAAATGTATCTACGATCCAGGAAAGCCTTATTTAGAGTTCACATCACATTTAACAGTGTATGAATCATATATTGTTTACTTAAATGAGCCTAGAACGGTAAATGTGTGTCGTACAATCAGAATACCATTGAAATAGAGAAATAAACACATTAAGCAGCTTTGGGAAGCAATACACTTCACTGTAATGTAGCATTACACTCTATAGCATAGTTGAGGGACAGTGTTCTCGAGTTTCTTCTGTTCATAACAGTGTGTAGGAAGTTGTTTGTCTATGTGGGCAATGTTTATACTTGGACAAGATGGCTGAATATAGGAAACTACATGAAAACATGAATAATTCAGAGAAAATGGCAGTAAATAGATGATAACTCGTTTAGAACAGCTGAAACGAATTCTCAAAGTCAGTTCTTAGTGTAGAAAGGTATCTAACATCCAGGAATTCCTTAATTCGAGTTGAGAGCACATTACACAGTGTATGAATCCTGTATTTTTTACTTCAAGGAAGCTAGAACCTTAAATGTATGTCACACAAAGCTTGAAAGAGAGAAATAAGCAAATTGAGTAGCTTTTCATGACTCTTCACTGAAATGTATCATTAAACTCTCAAAACTAGTTGAGAGGCAATGTTCCCGAGCTTTTCAGGTTCATTACAGTGTTTAGGTAGTTGTTTGTCCATGTTCCCAATGCTTATTCTTGGTCTAATGTTAGAAACTACAAGAAAACATCAGTAATCCTGGGAAAATAATTGTAAACAGATGAGAACTCGCATAGAAGATGTATAAAACAATTCTAAAACTCATTTGTTTGTGTATAAAATGTATCTACGATCCAGGAAAGCCTTATTTAGAGTTCACATCACATTTAACAGTGTATGAATCATATATTGTTTACTTAAATGAGCCTAGAACGGTAAATGTGTGTCGTACAATCAGAATACCATTGAAATAGAGAAATAAACACATTAAGCAGCTTTGGGAAGCAATACACTTCACTGTAATGTAGCATTACACTCTATAGCATAGTTGAGGGACAGTGTTCTCGAGTTTCTTCTGTTCATAACAGTGTGTAGGAAGTTGTTTGTCTATGTGGGCAATGTTTATACTTGGACAAGATGGCTGAATATAGGAAACTACATGAAAACATGAATAATTCAGAGAAAATGGCAGTAAATAGATGATAACTCGTTTAGAACAGCTGAAACGAATTCTCAAAGTCAGTTCTTAGTGTAGAAAGGTATCTAACATCCAGGAATTCCTTAATTCGAGTTGAGAGCACATTACACAGTGTATGAATCCTGTATTTTTTACTTCAAGGAAGCTAGAACCTTAAATGTATGTCACACAAAGCTTGAAAGAGAGAAATAAGCAAATTGAGTAGCTTTTCATGACTCTTCACTGAAATGTATCATTAAACTCTCAAAACTAGTTGAGAGGCAATGTTCCCGAGCTTTTCAGGTTCATTACAGTGTTTAGGTAGTTGTTTGTCCATGTTCCCAATGCTTATTCTTGGTCTAATGTTAGAAACTACAAGAAAACATCAGTAATCCTGGGAAAATAATTGTAAACAGATGAGAACTCGCATAGAAGATGTATAAAACAATTCTAAAACTCATTTGTTTGTGTATAAAATGTATCTACGATCCAGGAAAGCCTTATTTAGAGTTCACATCACATTTAACAGTGTATGAATCATATATTGTTTACTTAAATGAGCCTAGAACGGTAAATGTGTGTCGTACAATCAGAATACCATTGAAATAGAGAAATAAACACATTAAGCAGCTTTGGGAAGCAATACACTTCACTGTAATGTAGCATTACACTCTATAGCATAGTTGAGGGACAGTGTTCTCGAGTTTCTTCTGTTCATAACAGTGTGTAGGAAGTTGTTTGTCTATGTGGGCAATGTTTATACTTGGACAAGATGGCTGAATATAGGAAACTACATGAAAACATGAATAATTCAGAGAAAATGGCAGTAAATAGATGATAACTCGTTTAGAACAGCTGAAACGAATTCTCAAAGTCAGTTCTTAGTGTAGAAAGGTATCTAACATCCAGGAATTCCTTAATTCGAGTTGAGAGCACATTACACAGTGTATGAATCCTGTATTTTTTACTTCAAGGAAGCTAGAACCTTAAATGTATGTCACACAAAGCTTGAAAGAGAGAAATAAGCAAATTGAGTAGCTTTTCATGACTCTTCACTGAAATGTATCATTAAACTCTCAAAACTAGTTGAGAGGCAATGTTCCCGAGCTTTTCAGGTTCATTACAGTGTTTAGGTAGTTGTTTGTCCATGTTCCCAATGCTTATTCTTGGTCTAATGTTAGAAACTACAAGAAAACATCAGTAATCCTGGGAAAATAATTGTAAACAGATGAGAACTCGCATAGAAGATGTATAAAACAATTCTAAAACTCATTTGTTTGTGTATAAAATGTATCTACGATCCAGGAAAGCCTTATTTAGAGTTCACATCACATTTAACAGTGTATGAATCATATATTGTTTACTTAAATGAGCCTAGAACGGTAAATGTGTGTCGTACAATCAGAATACCATTGAAATAGAGAAATAAACACATTAAGCAGCTTTGGGAAGCAATACACTTCACTGTAATGTAGCATTACACTCTATAGCATAGTTGAGGGACAGTGTTCTCGAGTTTCTTCTGTTCATAACAGTGTGTAGGAAGTTGTTTGTCTATGTGGGCAATGTTTATACTTGGACAAGATGGCTGAATATAGGAAACTACATGAAAACATGAATAATTCAGAGAAAATGGCAGTAAATAGATGATAACTCGTTTAGAACAGCTGAAACGAATTCTCAAAGTCAGTTCTTAGTGTAGAAAGGTATCTAACATCCAGGAATTCCTTAATTCGAGTTGAGAGCACATTACACAGTGTATGAATCCTGTATTTTTTACTTCAAGGAAGCTAGAACCTTAAATGTATGTCACACAAAGCTTGAAAGAGAGAAATAAGCAAATTGAGTAGCTTTTCATGACTCTTCACTGAAATGTATCATTAAACTCTCAAAACTAGTTGAGAGGCAATGTTCCCGAGCTTTTCAGGTTCATTACAGTGTTTAGGTAGTTGTTTGTCCATGTTCCCAATGCTTATTCTTGGTCTAATGTTAGAAACTACAAGAAAACATCAGTAATCCTGGGAAAATAATTGTAAACAGATGAGAACTCGCATAGAAGATGTATAAAACAATTCTAAAACTCATTTGTTTGTGTATAAAATGTATCTACGATCCAGGAAAGCCTTATTTAGAGTTCACATCACATTTAACAGTGTATGAATCATATATTGTTTACTTAAATGAGCCTAGAACGGTAAATGTGTGTCGTACAATCAGAATACCATTGAAATAGAGAAATAAACACATTAAGCAGCTTTGGGAAGCAATACACTTCACTGTAATGTAGCATTACACTCTATAGCATAGTTGAGGGACAGTGTTCTCGAGTTTCTTCTGTTCATAACAGTGTGTAGGAAGTTGTTTGTCTATGTGGGCAATGTTTATACTTGGACAAGATGGCTGAATATAGGAAACTACATGAAAACATGAATAATTCAGAGAAAATGGCAGTAAATAGATGATAACTCGTTTAGAACAGCTGAAACGAATTCTCAAAGTCAGTTCTTAGTGTAGAAAGGTATCTAACATCCAGGAATTCCTTAATTCGAGTTGAGAGCACATTACACAGTGTATGAATCCTGTATTTTTTACTTCAAGGAAGCTAGAACCTTAAATGTATGTCACACAAAGCTTGAAAGAGAGAAATAAGCAAATTGAGTAGCTTTTCATGACTCTTCACTGAAATGTATCATTAAACTCTCAAAACTAGTTGAGAGGCAATGTTCCCGAGCTTTTCAGGTTCATTACAGTGTTTAGGTAGTTGTTTGTCCATGTTCCCAATGCTTATTCTTGGTCTAATGTTAGAAACTACAAGAAAACATCAGTAATCCTGGGAAAATAATTGTAAACAGATGAGAACTCGCATAGAAGATGTATAAAACAATTCTAAAACTCATTTGTTTGTGTATAAAATGTATCTACGATCCAGGAAAGCCTTATTTAGAGTTCACATCACATTTAACAGTGTATGAATCATATATTGTTTACTTAAATGAGCCTAGAACGGTAAATGTGTGTCGTACAATCAGAATACCATTGAAATAGAGAAATAAACACATTAAGCAGCTTTGGGAAGCAATACACTTCACTGTAATGTAGCATTACACTCTATAGCATAGTTGAGGGACAGTGTTCTCGAGTTTCTTCTGTTCATAACAGTGTGTAGGAAGTTGTTTGTCTATGTGGGCAATGTTTATACTTGGACAAGATGGCTGAATATAGGAAACTACATGAAAACATGAATAATTCAGAGAAAATGGCAGTAAATAGATGATAACTCGTTTAGAACAGCTGAAACGAATTCTCAAAGTCAGTTCTTAGTGTAGAAAGGTATCTAACATCCAGGAATTCCTTAATTCGAGTTGAGAGCACATTACACAGTGTATGAATCCTGTATTTTTTACTTCAAGGAAGCTAGAACCTTAAATGTATGTCACACAAAGCTTGAAAGAGAGAAATAAGCAAATTGAGTAGCTTTTCATGACTCTTCACTGAAATGTATCATTAAACTCTCAAAACTAGTTGAGAGGCAATGTTCCCGAGCTTTTCAGGTTCATTACAGTGTTTAGGTAGTTGTTTGTCCATGTTCCCAATGCTTATTCTTGGTCTAATGTTAGAAACTACAAGAAAACATCAGTAATCCTGGGAAAATAATTGTAAACAGATGAGAACTCGCATAGAAGATGTATAAAACAATTCTAAAACTCATTTGTTTGTGTATAAAATGTATCTACGATCCAGGAAAGCCTTATTTAGAGTTCACATCACATTTAACAGTGTATGAATCATATATTGTTTACTTAAATGAGCCTAGAACGGTAAATGTGTGTCGTACAATCAGAATACCATTGAAATAGAGAAATAAACACATTAAGCAGCTTTGGGAAGCAATACACTTCACTGTAATGTAGCATTACACTCTATAGCATAGTTGAGGGACAGTGTTCTCGAGTTTCTTCTGTTCATAACAGTGTGTAGGAAGTTGTTTGTCTATGTGGGCAATGTTTATACTTGGACAAGATGGCTGAATATAGGAAACTACATGAAAACATGAATAATTCAGAGAAAATGGCAGTAAATAGATGATAACTCGTTTAGAACAGCTGAAACGAATTCTCAAAGTCAGTTCTTAGTGTAGAAAGGTATCTAACATCCAGGAATTCCTTAATTCGAGTTGAGAGCACATTACACAGTGTATGAATCCTGTATTTTTTACTTCAAGGAAGCTAGAACCTTAAATGTATGTCACACAAAGCTTGAAAGAGAGAAATAAGCAAATTGAGTAGCTTTCATGACTCTTCACTGAAATGTATCATTAAACTCTCAAAACTAGTTGAGAGGCATTTCAGGTTCATTACAGTGTTTAGGTAGTTGTTTGTCCATGTTCCCAATGCTTATTCTTGGTCTAATGTTAGAAACTACAAGAAAACATCAGTAATCCTGGGAAAGTAATTGTAAACAGATGAGAACTCGCATAGAAGATGTATAAAACAATTCTAAAACTCATTTGTTTGTGTATAAAATATATCTACGATCCAGGAAAGCCTTATTTAGAGTTCACATCACATTTAACAGTGTATGAATCATATATTGTTTACTTAAATGAGCCTAGAACGGTAAATGTGTGTCATACAATCAGAATACCATTGAAATAGAGAAATAAACACATTAAGCAGCTTTGTGAAGCAATACACTTCACTGTAATGTAGCATTACACTCTATAGCATAGTTGAGGGACAGTGTTCTCGAGTTTCTTCTGTTCATAACAGTGTGTAGGAAGTTGTTTGTCTATGTGGGCAATGTTTATACTTGGACAAGATGGCTGAATATAGGAAACTACATGAAAACATGAATAATTCAGAGAAAATGGCAGTAAATAGATGATAACTCGTTTAGAACAGCTGAAACGAATTCTCAAAGTCAGTTCTTAGTGTAGAAAGGTATCTAACATCCAGGAATTCCTTAATTCGAGTTGAGAGCACATTACACAGTGTATGAATCCTGTATTTTTTACTTCAAGGAAGCTAGAACCTTAAATGTATGTCACACAAAGCTTGAAAGAGAGAAATAAGCAAATTGAGTAGCTTTTCATGACTCTTCACTGAAATGTATCATTAAACTCTCAAAACTAGTTGAGAGGCAATGTTCCCGAGCTTTTCAGGTTCATTACAGTGTTTAGGTAGTTGTTTGTCCATGTTCCCAATGCTTATTCTTGGTCTAATGTTAGAAACTACAAGAAAACATCAGTAATCCTGGGAAAATAATTGTAAACAGATGAGAACTCGCATAGAAGATGTATAAAACAATTCTAAAACTCATTTGATTGTGTATTAAATGTATCTAAGATCCAGGAAAGCCTTATTTAGAGTTCAGATCACATTTAACAGTGTATGAATCATATATTGTTTACTTAAAGGAGCCTAGAACGGTAAATGTGTGTCGTACAATCAGAATACCATTGAAATAGAGAAATAAACACATTAAGCAGCTTTGGGAAGCAATACACTTCACTGTAATGTAGCATTACACTCTATAGCATAGTTGAGGGACAGTGTTCTCGAGTTTCTTCTGTTCATAACAGTGTGTAGGAAGTTGTTTGTCTATGTGGGCAATGTTTATACTTGGACAAGATGGCTGAATATAGGAAACTACATGAAAACATGAATAATTCAGAGAAAATGGCAGTAAATAGATGATAACTCGTTTAGAACAGCTGAAACGAATTCTCAAAGTCAGTTCTTAGTGTAGAAAGGTATCTAACATCCAGGAATTCCTTAATTCGAGTTGAGAGCACATTACACAGTGTATGAATCCTGTATTTTTTACTTCAAGGAAGCTAGAACCTTAAATGTATGTCACACAAAGCTTGAAAGAGAGAAATAAGCAAATTGAGTAGCTTTTCATGACTCTTCACTGAAATGTATCATTAAACTCTCAAAACTAGTTGAGAGGCAATGTTCCCGAGCTTTTCAGGTTCATTACAGTGTTTAGGTAGTTGTTTGTCCATGTTCCCAATGCTTATTCTTGGTCTAATGTTAGAAACTACAAGAAAACATCAGTAATCCTGGGAAAATAATTGTAAACAGATGAGAACTCGCATAGAAGATGTATAAAACAATTCTAAAACTCATTTGTTTGTGTATAAAATGTATCTACGATCCAGGAAAGCCTTATTTAGAGTTCACATCACATTTAACAGTGTATGAATCATATATTGTTTACTTAAATGAGCCTAGAACGGTAAATGTGTGTCGTACAATCAGAATACCATTGAAATAGAGAAATAAACACATTAAGCAGCTTTGGGAAGCAATACACTTCACTGTAATGTAGCATTACACTCTATAGCATAGTTGAGGGACAGTGTTCTCGAGTTTCTTCTGTTCATAACAGTGTGTAGGAAGTTGTTTGTCTATGTGGGCAATGTTTATACTTGGACAAGATGGCTGAATATAGGAAACTACATGAAAACATGAATAATTCAGAGAAAATGGCAGTAAATAGATGATAACTCGTTTAGAACAGCTGAAACGAATTCTCAAAGTCAGTTCTTAGTGTAGAAAGGTATCTAACATCCAGGAATTCCTTAATTCGAGTTGAGAGCACATTACACAGTGTATGAATCCTGTATTTTTTACTTCAAGGAAGCTAGAACCTTAAATGTATGTCACACAAAGCTTGAAAGAGAGAAATAAGCAAATTGAGTAGCTTTTCATGACTCTTCACTGAAATGTATCATTAAACTCTCAAAACTAGTTGAGAGGCAATGTTCCCGAGCTTTTCAGGTTCATTACAGTGTTTAGGTAGTTGTTTGTCCATGTTCCCAATGCTTATTCTTGGTCTAATGTTAGAAACTACAAGAAAACATCAGTAATCCTGGGAAAATAATTGTAAACAGATGAGAACTCGCATAGAAGATGTATAAAACAATTCTAAAACTCATTTGTTTGTGTATAAAATGTATCTACGATCCAGGAAAGCCTTATTTAGAGTTCACATCACATTTAACAGTGTATGAATCATATATTGTTTACTTAAATGAGCCTAGAACGGTAAATGTGTGTCGTACAATCAGAATACCATTGAAATAGAGAAATAAACACATTAAGCAGCTTTGGGAAGCAATACACTTCACTGTAATGTAGCATTACACTCTATAGCATAGTTGAGGGACAGTGTTCTCGAGTTTCTTCTGTTCATAACAGTGTGTAGGAAGTTGTTTGTCTATGTGGGCAATGTTTATACTTGGACAAGATGGCTGAATATAGGAAACTACATGAAAACATGAATAATTCAGAGAAAATGGCAGTAAATAGATGATAACTCGTTTAGAACAGCTGAAACGAATTCTCAAAGTCAGTTCTTAGTGTAGAAAGGTATCTAACATCCAGGAATTCCTTAATTCGAGTTGAGAGCACATTACACAGTGTATGAATCCTGTATTTTTTACTTCAAGGAAGCTAGAACCTTAAATGTATGTCACACAAAGCTTGAAAGAGAGAAATAAGCAAATTGAGTAGCTTTTCATGACTCTTCACTGAAATGTATCATTAAACTCTCAAAACTAGTTGAGAGGCAATGTTCCCGAGCTTTTCAGGTTCATTACAGTGTTTAGGTAGTTGTTTGTCCATGTTCCCAATGCTTATTCTTGGTCTAATGTTAGAAACTACAAGAAAACATCAGTAATCCTGGGAAAATAATTGTAAACAGATGAGAACTCGCATAGAAGATGTATAAAACAATTCTAAAACTCATTTGTTTGTGTATAAAATGTATCTACGATCCAGGAAAGCCTTATTTAGAGTTCACATCACATTTAACAGTGTATGAATCATATATTGTTTACTTAAATGAGCCTAGAACGGTAAATGTGTGTCGTACAATCAGAATACCATTGAAATAGAGAAATAAACACATTAAGCAGCTTTGGGAAGCAATACACTTCACTGTAATGTAGCATTACACTCTATAGCATAGTTGAGGGACAGTGTTCTCGAGTTTCTTCTGTTCATAACAGTGTGTAGGAAGTTGTTTGTCTATGTGGGCAATGTTTATACTTGGACAAGATGGCTGAATATAGGAAACTACATGAAAACATGAATAATTCAGAGAAAATGGCAGTAAATAGATGATAACTCGTTTAGAACAGCTGAAACGAATTCTCAAAGTCAGTTCTTAGTGTAGAAAGGTATCTAACATCCAGGAATTCCTTAATTCGAGTTGAGAGCACATTACACAGTGTATGAATCCTGTATTTTTTACTTCAAGGAAGCTAGAACCTTAAATGTATGTCACACAAAGCTTGAAAGAGAGAAATAAGCAAATTGAGTAGCTTTTCATGACTCTTCACTGAAATGTATCATTAAACTCTCAAAACTAGTTGAGAGGCAATGTTCCCGAGCTTTTCAGGTTCATTACAGTGTTTAGGTAGTTGTTTGTCCATGTTCCCAATGCTTATTCTTGGTCTAATGTTAGAAACTACAAGAAAACATCAGTAATCCTGGGAAAATAATTGTAAACAGATGAGAACTCGCATAGAAGATGTATAAAACAATTCTAAAACTCATTTGTTTGTGTATAAAATGTATCTACGATCCAGGAAAGCCTTATTTAGAGTTCACATCACATTTAACAGTGTATGAATCATATATTGTTTACTTAAATGAGCCTAGAACGGTAAATGTGTGTCGTACAATCAGAATACCATTGAAATAGAGAAATAAACACATTAAGCAGCTTTGGGAAGCAATACACTTCACTGTAATGTAGCATTACACTCTATAGCATAGTTGAGGGACAGTGTTCTCGAGTTTCTTCTGTTCATAACAGTGTGTAGGAAGTTGTTTGTCTATGTGGGCAATGTTTATACTTGGACAAGATGGCTGAATATAGGAAACTACATGAAAACATGAATAATTCAGAGAAAATGGCAGTAAATAGATGATAACTCGTTTAGAACAGCTGAAACGAATTCTCAAAGTCAGTTCTTAGTGTAGAAAGGTATCTAACATCCAGGAATTCCTTAATTCGAGTTGAGAGCACATTACACAGTGTATGAATCCTGTATTTTTTACTTCAAGGAAGCTAGAAC
>JAPZQD010000071.1:0-48487 GCA_036971965.1 Nyctalus aviator | reverse complement strand
GCCTAGAATGGTAAATGTGTGTCGTACAATCAGAATACCATTGAAATAGAGAAGTAAACACATTAAGCAGCTTTGGGAAGCAATACACTTCACTGTAATGTAGCATTACACTCTATAGCATAGTTGAGGGACAGTGTTCTCGAGTTTCTTCTGTTCATAACAGTGTGTAGGAAGTTGTTTGTCTATGTGGGCAATGTTTATACTTGGACAAGATGGCTGAATATAGGAAACTACGTGAAAACATGAATAATTCAGAGAAAATGGCAGTAAATAGATGATAACTCGTTTAGAACAGCTGAAACGAATTCTCCAAGTCAGTTCTTAGTGTAGAAAGGTATCTAACATCCAGGAATTCCTTAATTCGAGTTGAGAGCACATTACACAGTGTATGAAGACTGTATTTTTTACTTCAAGGAAGATAGAACCTTAAATGTATGTCACACAAAGCTTGAAAGAGAGAAATAAGCAAATTGAGTAGCTTTTCATGACTCTTCACTGAAATGTATCATTAAACTGTATATATATCTTACTTGAGAGACAATGTTCCCGAGCTTTGGAAAGCTTTACACTTCACTGTAATGTAGCATTACACTCTATAGCATAGTTCTCGAGTTTCTTCTGTTCATAACAGTGTGTAGGAAGTTGTTTGTCTATGTGGGCAATGTTTATACTTGGACAAGATGGCTGAATATAGGAAACTACATGAAAACATGAATAATTCAGAGAAAACGGCAGTAAATAGATGAGAACTCGTTTAGAACAGCTGAAACGAATTCTCCAAGTCAGTTCTTAGTGTAGAAAGGTATCTAACATCCAGGAATTCCTTAATTCGAGTTGAGAGCACATTAAACAGTGTATGAATCCTATATTTTTACTTCAATGAAGCTAGAACCTTAAATGTATGTCACACAAAGCTTGAAAGACTGAAATAAGCAAATAGAGTAGCTTTGAAAAGCCAAACACCTCGCTGAAATGTATCATTAAACTGTATATATATCTTACTTGAGAGACAATGTTCCCGAGCTTTGGAAAGCTTTACAGTTCACTGTAATGTAGCATTACACTCTATAGCATAGTTCTCGAGTTTCTTCTGTTCATAACAGTGTGTAGGAAGTTGTTTGTCTATGTGGGCAATGTTTATACTTGGACAAGATGGCTGAATATAGGAAACTACATGAAAACATGAATAATTCAGAGAAAACGGCAGTAAATAGATGAGAACTCGTTTAGAACAGCTGAAACGAATTCTCCAAGTCAGTTCTTAGTGTAGAAAGGTATCTAACATCCAGGAATTCCTTAATTCGAGTTGAGAGCACATTAAACAGTGTATGAATCCTATATTTTTACTTCAATGAAGCTAGAACCTTAAATGTATGTCACACAAAGCTTGAAAGACTGAAATAAGCAAATAGAGTAGCTTTGAAAAGCCAAACACCTCGCTGAAATGTATCATTAAACTGTATATATATCTTACTTGAGAGACAATGTTCCCGAGCTTTGGAAAGCTTTACAGTTCACTGTAATGTAGCATTACACTCTATAGCATAGTTCTCGAGTTTCTTCTATTCATAACAGTGTGTAGGAAGTTGTTTGTCTATGTGGGCAATGTTTATACTTGGACAAGATGGCTGAATATAGGAAACTACGTGAAAACATGAATAATTCAGAGAAAATGGCAGTAAATAGATGATAACTCGTTTAGAACAGCTGAAACGAATTCTCCAAGTCAGTTCTTAGTGTAGAAAGGTATCTAACATCCAGGAATTCCTTAATTCGAGTTGAGAGCACATTACACAGTGTATGAATCCTATATTTTTTACTTCAAGGAAGCTAGAACCTTAAATGTATGTCACACAAAGCTTGAAAGAGAGAAATAAGCAAATTGAGTAGCTTTTCATGACTCTTCACTGAAATGTATCATTAAACTCTCAAAACTAGTTGAGAGACAATGTTCCCGAGCTTTTCAGGTTCATTACAGTGTTTAGGTAGTTGTTTGTCCATGTTCCCAATGCTTATTCTTGGTCTAATGTTAGAAACTACAAGAAAACATCAGTAATTCTGGGAAAACAATTGTAAATAGATGAGAACTCGCATAGAAGATGTATAAAACAATTCTCCAACTCTTTTGTTTGTGTATAAAATGTATCTACGATCCAGGAAAGCCTTATTTAGAGTTCAGATCACATTTAACAGTGTATGAATCATATATTGTTTACTTAAATGAGCCTAGAACGGTAAATGTGTGTCGTACAATCAGAATACCATTGAAATAGAGAAGTAAACACATTAAGCAGCTTTGGGAAGCAATACACTTCACTGTAATGTAGCATTACACTCTATAGCATAGTTGAGGGACAGTGTTCTCGAGTTTCTTCTGTTCATAACAGTGTGTAGGAAGTTGTTTGTCTATGTGGGCAATGTTTATACTTGGACAAGATGGCTGAATATAGGAAACTACGTGAAAACATGAATAATTCAGAGAAAATGGCAGTAAATAGATGATAACTCGTTTAGAACAGCTGAAACGAATTCTCCAAGTCAGTTCTTAGTGTAGAAAGGTATCTAACATCCAGGAATTCCTTAATTCGAGTTGAGAGCACATTACACAGTGTATGAAGACTGTATTTTTTACTTCAAGGAAGCTAGAACCTTAAATGTATGTCACACAAAGCTTGAAAGAGAGAAATAAGCAAATTGAGTAGCTTTTCATGACGCTTCACTAAAATGTATCATTAAACTCTCAAAACTAGTTGAGAGACAATGTTCCCGAGCTTTTCAGGTTCATTACAGTGTTTAGGTAGTTGATTGTCCATGTTCCCCATGCTTATTCTTGGTCTAATGTTAGAAACTACAAGAAAACATCAGTAATTCTGGGGAAACAATTGTAAATAGATGAGAACTCGCATAGAAGATGAATAAAACAATTCTCCAACTCTTTTGTTTGTGTATAAAATGTATCTACGATCCAGGAAAGCCTTATTTAGAGTTCAGATCACATTTAACAGTGTATGAATCATATATTGTTTACTTAAATGAGCCTAGAATGGTAAATGTGTGTCGTACAATCAGAATACCATTGAAATAGAGAAGTAAACACATTAAGCAGCTTTGGGAAGCAATACACTTCACTGTAATGTAGCATTACACTCTATAGCATAGTTGAGGGACAGTGTTCTCGAGTTTCTTCTGTTCATAACAGTGTGTAGGAAGTTGTTTGTCTATGTGGGCAATGTTTATACTTGGACAAGATGGCTGAATATAGGAAACTACGTGAAAACATGAATAATTCAGAGAAAATGGCAGTAAATAGATGATAACTCGTTTAGAACAGCTGAAACGAATTCTCCAAGTCAGTTCTTAGTGTAGAAAGGTATCTAACATCCAGGAATTCCTTAATTCGAGTTGAGAGCACATTACACAGTGTATGAAGACTGTATTTTTTACTTCAAGGAAGCTAGAACCTTAAATGTATGTCACACAAAGCTTGAAAGAGAGAAATAAGCAAATTGAGTAGCTTTTCATGACGCTTCACTGAAATGTATCATTAAACTCTCAAAACTAGTTGAGAGACAATGTTCCCGAGCTTTTCAGGTTCATAACAGTGTTTAGGTAGTTGATTGTCCATGTTCCCAATGCTTATTCTTGGTCTAATGTTAGAAACTACAAGAAAACATCAGTAATTCTGGGAAAACAATTGTAAATAGATGAGAACTCGCATAGAAGATGTATAAAACAATTCTCCAACTCTTTTGTTTGTGTATAAAATGTATCTACGATCCAGGAAAGCCTTATTTAGAGTTCAGATCACATTTAACAGTGTATGAATCATATATTGTTTACTTAAATGAGCCTAGAACGGTAAATGTGTGTCGTACAATCAGAATACCATTGAAATAGAGAAATAAACACATTAAGCAGCTTTGGGAAGCAATACACTTCACTGTAATGTAGCATTACACTCTATAGCATAGTTGAGGGACAGTGTTCTCGAGTTTCTTCTGTTCATAACAGTGTGTAGGAAGTTGTTTGTCTATGTGGGCAATGTTTATACTTGGACAAGATGGCTGAATATAGGAAACTACGTGAAAACATGAATAATTCAGAGAAAATGGCAGTAAATAGATGATAACTCGTTTAGAACAGCTGAAACGAATTCTCCAAGTCAGTTCTTAGTGTAGAAATGTATCTAACATCCAGGAATTCCTTAATTCGAGTTGAGAGCACATTACACAGTGTATGAAGACTATATTTTTTACTTCAAGGAAGCTAGAACCTTAAATGTATGTCACACAAAGCTTGAAAGAGAGAAATAAGCAAATTGAGTAGCTTTTCATGACGCTTCACTGAAATGTATCATTAAACTCTCAAACTAGTTGAGAGACAATGTTCCCGAGCTTTTCAGGTTCATTACAGTGTTTAGGTAGTTGTTTGTCCATGTTCCCAATGCTTATTCTTGGTCTAATGTTAGAAACTACAAGAAAACATCAGTAATTCTGGGAAAACAATTGTAAATAGATGAGAACTCGCATAGAAGATGTATAAAACAATTCTCCAACTCTTTTGTGTATAAAATGTATCTACGATCCAGGAAAGCCTTATTTAGAGTTCAGATCACATTTAACAGTGTATGAATCATATATTGTTTACTTAAATGAGCCTAGAACGGTAAATGTGTGTCGTACAATCAGAATACCATTGAAATAGAGAAAAAAACACATTAAGCAGCTTTGGGAAGCAATACACTTCACTGTAATGTAGCATTACACTCTATAGCATAGTTGAGGGACAGTGTTCTCGAGTTTCTTCTGTTCATAACAGTGTGTAGGAAGTTGTTTGTCTATGTGGGCAATGTTTATACTTGGACAAGATGGCTGAATATAGGAAACTACGTGAAAACATGAATAATTCAGAGAAAATGGCAGTAAATAGATGATAACTCGTTTAGAACAGCTGAAACGAATTCTCCAAGTCAGTTCTTAGTGTAGAAATGTATCTAACATCCAGGAATTCCTTAATTCGAGTTGAGAGCACATTACACAGTGTATGAAGACTATATTTTTTACTTCAAGGAAGCTAGAACCTTAAATGTATGTCACACAAAGCTTGAAAGAGAGAAATAAGCAAATTGAGTAGCTTTTCATGACTCTTCACTGAAATGTATCATTAAACTCTCAAAACTAGTTGAGAGGCAATGTTCCCGAGCTTTTCAGGTTCATTACAGTGTTTAGGTAGTTGTTTGTCCATGTTCCCAATGCTTATTCTTGGTCTAATGTTAGAAACTACAAGAAAACATCAGTAATTCTGGGAAAACAATTGTAAATAGATGAGAACTCGCATAGAAGATGTATAAAACAATTCTCCAACTCTTTTGTTTGTGTATAAAATGTATCTACGATCCAGGAAAGCCTTATTTAGAGTTCAGATCACATTTAACAGTGTATGAATCATATATTGTTTACTTAAATGAGCCTAGAACGGTAAATGTGTGTCGTACAATCAGAATACCATTGAAATAGAGAAGTAAACACATTAAGCAGCTTTGGGAAGCAATACACTTCACTGTAATGTAGCATTACACTCTATAGCATAGTTGAGGGACAGTGTTCTCGAGTTTCTTCTGTTCATAACAGTGTGTAGGAAGTTGTTTGTCTATGTGGGCAATGTTTATACTTGGACAAGATGGCTGAATATAGGAAACTACGTGAAAACATGAATAATTCAGAGAAAATGGCAGTAAATAGATGATAACTCGTTTAGAACAGCTGAAACGAATTCTCCAAGTCAGTTCTTAGTGTAGAAATGTATCTAACATCCAGGAATTCCTTAATTCGAGTTGAGAGCACATTACACAGTGTATGAAGACTATATTTTTTACTTCAAGGAAGCTAGAACCTTAAATGTATGTCACACAAAGCTTGAAAGAGAGAAATAAGCAAATTGAGTAGCTTTTCATGACTCTTCACTGAAATGTATCATTAAACTCTCAAAACTAGTTGAGAGACAATGTTCCCGAGCTTTTCAGGTTCATTACAGTGTTTAGGTAGTTGTTTGTCCATGTTCCCAATGCTTATTCTTGGTCTAATGGCTGAATATAGGAAACTACAAGAAAACATCAGTAATTCTGGGAAAACAATTGTAAATAGATGAGAACTCGCATAGAAGATGAAACAATTCTCCAACTCTGTTGTTTGTGTATAAATGTATCTAAGATCCAGGAATTCCTTATTTAGAGTTCAGATCACATTTAACAGTGTATGAATCATATATTGTTTACTTAAATGAAGCTAGAACGGTAAATGTGTGTCACACAAAGCTTGAAAGACTGAAATAAGCAAATAGAGTAGCTTTGAAAGAGCTTTGGAAAGCAATACACTTCACTGTAATGTAGCATTACACTCTATAGCATAGTTGAGGGACAGTGTTCTCGAGTTTCTTCTGTTCATAACAGTGTGTAGGAAGTTGTTTGTCTATGTGGGCAATGTTTATACTTGGACAAGATGGCTGAATATAGGAAACTACGTGAAAACATGAATAATTCAGAGAAAATGGCAGTAAATAGATGATAACTCGTTTAGAACAGCTGAAACGAATTCTCCAAGTCAGTTCTTAGTGTAGAAAGGTATCTAACATCCAGGAATTCCTTAATTCGAGTTGAGAGCACATTACACAGTGTATGAAGACGATATTTTTTACGTCAAGGAAGCTAGAACCTTAAATGTATGTCACACAAAGCTTGAAAGAGAGAAATAAGCAAATTGAGTAGCTTTTCATGACGCTTCACTAAAATGTATCATTAAACTCTCAAAACTAGTTGAGAGACAATGTTCCCGAGCTTTTCAGGTTCATTACAGTGTTTAGGTAGTTGATTGTCCATGTTCCCCATGCTTATTCTTGGTCTAATGTTAGAAACTACAAGAAAACATCAGTAATTCTGGGGAAACAATTGTAAATAGATGAGAACTCGCATAGAAGATGTATAAAACAATTCTCCAACTCTTTTGTTTGTGTATAAAATGTATCTACGATCCAGGAAAGCCTTATTTAGAGTTCAGATCACATTTAACAGTGTATGAATCATATATTGTTTACTTAAATGAGCCTAGAACGGTAAATGTGTGTCGTACAATCAGAATACCATTGAAATAGAGAAGTAAACACATTAAGCAGCTTTGGGAAGCAATACACTTCACTGTAATGTAGCATTACACTCTATAGCATAGTTGAGGGACAGTGTTCTCGAGTTTCTTCTGTTCATAACAGTGTGTAGGAAGTTGTTTGTCTATGTGGGCAATGTTTATACTTGGACAAGATGGCTGAATATAGGAAACTACGTGAAAACATGAATAATTCAGAGAAAATGGCAGTAAATAGATGATAACTCGTTTAGAACAGCTGAAACGAATTCTCCAAGTCAGTTCTTAGTGTAGAAATGTATCTAACATCCAGGAATTCCTTAATTCGAGTTGAGAGCACATTACACAGTGTATGAAGACTATATTTTTTACTTCAAGGAAGCTAGAACCTTAAATGTATGTCACACAAAGCTTGAAAGAGAGAAATAAGCAAATTGAGTAGCTTTTCATGACTCTTCACTGAAATGTATCATTAAACTCTCAAAACTAGTTGAGAGACAATGTTCCCGAGCTTTGGAAAGCTTTACAGTTCACTGTAATGTAGCATTACACTCTATAGCATAGTTCTCGAGTTTCTTCTGTTCATAACAGTGTGTAGGAAGTTGTTTGTCTATGTGGGCAATGTTTATACTTGGACAAGATGGCTGAATATAGGAAACTACGTGAAAACATGAATAATTCAGAGAAAATGGCAGTAAATAGATGATAACTCGTTAGAACAGCTGAAACGAATTCTCCAAGTCAGTTCTTAGTGTAGAAAGGTATCTAACATCCAGGAATTCCTTAATTCGAGTTGAGAGCACATTAAACAGTGTATGAATCCTATATTTTTACTTCAATGAAGCTAGAACCTTAAATGTATGTCACACAAAGCTTGAAAGAGTGAAATAAGCAAATAGAGTAGACTCTTCACTGAAATGTATCATTATCTTAGTTGAGAGACAATGTTCCCGAGCTTTTCAGGTTCATTACAGTGTTTAGGAAGTTGTTTGTCCATGTGGGCAATGTTTATTCTTGGTCTAATAGCTGAATATAGGAAACTACAGAAAACATCAGTAATTCTGGGAAAACATTTGTAAATAGATGAGAACTCGCCTAGAAGACCTTTAAAACATTTCTCCAACTCTTTTGTTTGTGAATAAATGTATCTACGATCCAGGAAAGCCTTATTTAGAGTTCAGATCGCATTTAACAGTGTATGAATCATATATTGTTTACTTAAATGAGTCTAGATCGGTAAATGTGTGTCACACAAAGCATTGAAATAGAGAAATAAACACATTGAGCAGCTTTGAAAGCAATACACTTCACTGAAATGTATCATTAAACTCTTATAGCATAGTTGAGGGACAGTGTTCAGTTCACTGTAATGTAGCATTACCCTCTATCGAGTTTCTTCTGTTCATAACAGTGTGTAGGAAGTTGTTTGTCTATGTGGGCAATGTTTATACTTGGACAAGATGGCTGAATATAGGAAACTACGTGAAAACATGAATAATTCAGAGAAAATGGCAGTAAATAGATGATAACTCGTTTAGAACAGCTGAAACGAATTCTCCAAGTCAGTTCTTAGTGTAGAAATGTATCTAACATCCAGGAATTCCTTAATTCGAGTTGAGAGCACATTACACAGTGTATGAAGACTATATTTTTTACTTCAAGGAAGCTAGAACCTTAAATGTATGTCACACAAAGCTTGAAAGAGAGAAATAAGCAAATTGAGTAGCTTTTCATGACTCTTCACTGAAATGTATCATTAAACTCTCAAAACTAGTTGAGAGACAATGTTCCCGAGCTTTTCAGGTTCATTACAGTGTTTAGGTAGTTGTTTGTCCATGTTCCCAATGCTTATTCTTGGTCTAATGTTAGAAACTACAAGAAAACATCAGTAATTCTGGGAAAACAATTGTAAATAGATGAGAACTCGCATAGAAGATGTATAAAACAATTCTCCAACTCTTTTGTTTGTGTATAAAATGTATCTACGATCCAGGAAAGCCTTATTTAGAGTTCAGATCACATTTAACAGTGTATGAATCATATATTGTTTACTTAAATGAGCCTAGAACGGTAAATGTGTGTCGTACAATCAGAATACCATTGAAATAGAGAAGTAAACACATTAAGCAGCTTTGGGAAGCAATACACTTCACTGTAATGTAGCATTACACTCTATAGCATAGTTGAGGGACAGTGTTCTCGAGTTTCTTCTGTTCATAACAGTGTGTAGGAAGTTGTTTGTCTATGTGGGCAATGTTTATACTTGGACAAGATGGCTGAATATAGGAAACTACGTGAAAACATGAATAATTCAGAGAAAATGGCAGTAAATAGATGATAACTCGTTTAGAACAGCTGAAACGAATTCTCCAAGTCAGTTCTTAGTGTAGAAATGTATCTAACATCCAGGAATTCCTTAATTCGAGTTGAGAGCACATTACACAGTGTATGAAGACTATATTTTTTACTTCAAGGAAGCTAGAACCTTAAATGTATGTCACACAAAGCTTGAAAGAGAGAAATAAGCAAATTGAGTAGCTTTTCATGACTCTTCACTGAAATGTATCATTAAACTCTCAAAACTAGTTGAGAGACAATGTTCCCGAGCTTTTCAGGTTCATTACAGTGTTTAGGTAGTTGTTTGTCCATGTTCCCAATGCTTATTCTTGGTCTAATGTTAGAAACTACAAGAAAACATCAGTAATTCTGGGAAAACAATTGTAAATAGATGAGAACTCGCATAGAAGATGTATAAAACAATTCTCCAACTCTTTTGTTTGTGTATAAAATGTATCTACGATCCAGGAAAGCCTTATTTAGAGTTCAGATCACATTTAACAGTGTATGAATCATATATTGTTTACTTAAATGAGCCTAGAACGGTAAATGTGTGTCGTACAATCAGAATACCATTGAAATAGAGAAGTAAAACACATTAAGCAGCTTTGGGAAGCAATACACTTCACTGTAATGTAGCATTACACTCTATAGCATAGTTGAGGGACAGTGTTCTCGAGTTTCTTCTGTTCATAACAGTGTGTAGGAAGTTGTTTGTCTATGTGGGCAATGTTTATACTTGGACAAGATGGCTGAATATAGGAAACTACGTGAAAACATGAATAATTCAGAGAAAATGGCAGTAAATAGATGATAACTCGTTTAGAACAGCTGAAACGAATTCTCCAAGTCAGTTCTTAGTGTAGAAATGTATCTAACATCCAGGAATTCCTTAATTCGAGTTGAGAGCACATTACACAGTGTATGAAGACTATATTTTTTACTTCAAGGAAGCTAGAACCTTAAATGTATGTCACACAAAGCTTGAAAGAGAGAAATAAGCAAATTGAGTAGCTTTTCATGACTCTTCACTGAAATGTATCATTAAACTCTCAAAACTAGTTGAGAGGCAATGTTCCCGAGCTTTTCAGGTTCATTACAGTGTTTAGGTAGTTGTTTGTCCATGTTCCCAATGCTTATTCTTGGTCTAATGTTAGAAACTACAAGAAAACATCAGTAATTCTGGGAAATAATTGTAAATAGATGAGAACTCGCATAGAAGATGTATAAAACAATTCTCCAACTCTTTTGTTTGTGTATAAAATGTATCTACGATCCAGGAAAGCCTTATTTAGAGTTCAGATCACATTTAACAGTGTATGAATCATATATTGTTTACTTAAATGAGCCTAGAACGGTAAATGTGTGTCGTACAATCAGAATACCATTGAAATAGAGAAGTAAACACATTAAGCAGCTTTGGGAAGCAATACACTTCACTGTAATGTAGCATTACACTCTATAGCATAGTTGAGGGACAGTGTTCTCGAGTTTCTTCTGTTCATAACAGTGTGTAGGAAGTTGTTTGTCTATGTGGGCAATGTTTATACTTGGACAAGATGGCTGAATATAGGAAACTACGTGAAAACATGAATAATTCAGAGAAAATGGCAGTAAATAGATGATAACTCGTTTAGAACAGCTGAAACGAATTCTCCAAGTCAGTTCTTAGTGTAGAAATGTATCTAACATCCAGGAATTCCTTAATTCGAGTTGAGAGCACATTACACAGTGTATGAAGACTATATTTTTTACTTCAAGGAAGATAGAACCTTAAATGTATGTCACACAAAGCTTGAAAGAGAGAAATAAGCAAATTGAGTAGCTTTTCATGACTCTTCACTGAAATGTATCATTAAACTCTCAAACTAGTTGAGAGACAATGTTCCCGAGCTTTTCAGGTTCATTACAGTGTTTAGGTAGTTGTTTGTCCATGTTCCCAATGCTTATTCTTGGTCTAATGTTAGAAACTACAAGAAAACATCAGTAATTCTGGGAAAACAATTGTAAATAGATGAGAACTCGCATAGAAGATGTAAAACAATTCTCCAACTCTTTTGTTTGTGTATAAAATGTATCTACGATCCAGGGAAGCCTTATTTAGAGTTCAGATCACATTTAACAGTGTATGAATCATATATTGTTTACTTAAATGAGCCTAGAACGGTAAATGTGTGTCATACAATCAGACTACCATTGAAATAGAGAAGTAAACACATTAAGCAGCTTTGGGAAGCAATACACTTCACTGTAATGTAGCATTACACTCTATAGCATAGTTGAGGGACAGTGTTCTCGAGTTTCTTCTGTTCATAACAGTGTGTAGGAAGTTGTTTGTCTATGTGGGCAATGTTTATACTTGGACAAGATGGCTGAATATAGGAAACTACGTGAAAACATGAATAATTCAGAGAAAATGGCAGTAAATAGATGATAACTCGTTTAGAACAGCTGAAACGAATTCTCCAAGTCAGTTCTTAGTGTAGAAATGTATCTAACATCCAGGAATTCCTTAATTCGAGTTGAGAGCACATTACACAGTGTATGAAGACTATATTTTTTACTTCAAGGAAGCTAGAACCTTAAATGTATGTCACACAAAGCTTGAAAGAGAGAAATAAGCAAATTGAGTAGCTTTTCATGACGCTTCACTGAAATGTATCATTAAACTCTCAAAACTAGTTGAGAGGCAATGTTCCCGAGCTTTTCAGGTTCATTACAGTGTTTAGGTAGTTGTTTGTCCATGTTCCCAATGCTTATTCTTGGTCTAATGTTAGAAACTACAAGAAAACATCAGTAATTCTGGGAAAACAATTGTAAATAGATGAGAACTCGCATAGAAGATGTATAAAACAATTCTCCAACTCTTTTGTTTGTGTATAAAATGTATCTACGATCCAGGAAAGCCTTATTTAGAGTTCAGATCACATTTAACAGTGTATGAATCATATATTGTTTACTTAAATGAGCCTAGAATGGTAAATGTGTGTCGTACAATCAGAATACCATTGAAATAGAGAAGTAAACACATTAAGCAGCTTTGGGAAGCAATACACTTCACTGTAATGTAGCATTACACTCTATAGCATAGTTGAGGGACAGTGTTCTCGAGTTTCTTCTGTTCATAACAGTGTGTAGGAAGTTGTTTGTCTATGTGGGCAATGTTTATACTTGGACAAGATGGCTGAATATAGGAAACTACGTGAAAACATGAATAATTCAGAGAAAATGGCAGTAAATAGATGATAACTCGTTTAGAACAGCTGAAACGAATTCTCCAAGTCAGTTCTTAGTGTAGAAAGGTATCTAACATCCAGGAATTCCTTAATTCGAGTTGAGAGCACATTACACAGTGTATGAAGACTATATTTTTTACTTCAAGGAAGATAGAACCTTAAATGTATGTCACACAAAGCTTGAAAGAGAGAAATAAGCAAATTGAGTAGCTTTTCATGACTCTTCACTGAAATGTATCATTAAACTCTCAAACTAGTTGAGAGACAATGTTCCCGAGCTTTTCAGGTTCATTACAGTGTTTAGGTAGTTGTTTGTCCATGTTCCCAATGCTTATTCTTGGTCTAATGTTAGAAACTACAAGAAAACATCAGTAATTCTGGGAAAACAATTGTAAATAGATGAGAACTCGCATAGAAGATGTATAAAACAATTCTCCAACTCTTTTGTTTGTGTATAAAATGTATCTACGATCCAGGAAAGCCTTATTTAGAGTTCAGATCACATTTAACAGTGTATGAATCATATATTGTTTACTTAAATGAGCCTAGAACGGTAAATGTGTGTCGTACAATCAGAATACCATTGAAATAGAGAAGTAAACACATTAAGCAGCTTTGGGAAGCAATACACTTCACTGTAATGTAGCATTACACTCTATAGCATAGTTGAGGGACAGTGTTCTCGAGTTTCTTCTGTTCATAACAGTGTGTAGGAAGTTGTTTGTCTATGTGGGCAATGTTTATACTTGGACAAGATGGCTGAATATAGGAAACTACGTGAAAACATGAATAATTCAGAGAAAAAGGCAGTCAATAGATGATAACGCGTTTAGAACAGCTGAAACGAATTCTCCCAGTCAGTCAGTTCTTAGTGTAGAAAGGTATCTAACATCCAGGAATTCCTTAATTCGAGTTGAGAGCACATTACACAGTGTATGAAGACTATATTTTTTACTTCAAGGAAGATAGAACCTTAAATGTATGTCACACAAAGCTTGAAAGAGAGAAATAAGCAAATTGAGTAGCTTTTCATGACTCTTCACTGAAATGTATCATTAAACTCTCAAACTAGTTGAGAGACAATGTTCCCGAGCTTTTCAGGTTCATTACAGTGTTTAGGTAGTTGTTTGTCCATGTTCCCAATGCTTATTCTTGGTCTAATGTTAGAAACTACAAGAAAACATCAGTAATTCTGGGAAAACAATTGTAAATAGATGAGAACTCGCATAGAAGATGTATAAAACAATTCTCCAACTCTTTTGTTTGTGTATAAAATGTATCTACGATCCAGGAAAGCCTTATTTAGAGTTCAGATCACATTTAACAGTGTATGAATCATATATTGTTTACTTAAATGAGCCTAGAACGGTAAATGTGTGTCGTACAATCAGAATACCATTGAAATAGAGAAGTAAACACATTAAGCAGCTTTGGGAAGCAATACACTTCACTGTAATGTAGCATTACACTCTATAGCATAGTTGAGGGACAGTGTTCTCGAGTTTCTTCTGTTCATAACAGTGTGTAGGAAGTTGTTTGTCTATGTGGGCAATGTTTATACTTGGACAAGATGGCTGAATATAGGAAACTACGTGAAAACATGAATAATTCAGAGAAAATGGCAGTAAATAGATGATAACTCGTTTAGAACAGCTGAAACGAATTCTCCAAGTCAGTTCTTAGTGTAGAAAGGTATCTAACATCCAGGAATTCCTTAATTCGAGTTGAGAGCACATTACACAGTGTATGAAGACTATATTTTTTACTTCAAGGAAGATAGAACCTTAAATGTATGTCACACAAAGCTTGAAAGAGAGAAATAAGCAAATTGAGTAGCTTTTCATGACTCTTCACTGAAATGTATCATTAAACTCTCAAACTAGTTGAGAGACAATGTTCCCGAGCTTTTCAGGTTCATTACAGTGTTTAGGTAGTTGTTTGTCCATGTTCCCAATGCTTATTCTTGGTCTAATGTTAGAAACTACAAGAAAACATCAGTAATTCTGGGAAAACAATTGTAAATAGATGAGAACTCGCATAGAAGATGTAAAATACAATTCTCCAACTCTTTTGTTTGTGTATAAAATGTATCTACGATCCAGGAAAGCCTTATTTAGAGTTCAGATCACATTTAACAGTGTATGAATCATATATTGTTTACTTAAATGAGCCTAGAACGGTAAATGTGTGTCGTACAATCAGAATACCATTGAAATAGAGAAGTAAACACATTAAGCAGCTTTGGGAAGCAATACACTTCACTGTAATGTAGCATTACACTCTATAGCATAGTTGAGGGACAGTGTTCTCGAGTTTCTTCTGTTCATAACAGTGTGTAGGAAGTTGTTTGTCTATGTGGGCAATGTTTATACTTGGACAAGATGGCTGAATATAGGAAACTACGTGAAAACATGAATAATTCAGAGAAAATGGCAGTAAATAGATGATAACTCGTTTAGAACAGCTGAAACGAATTCTCCAAGTCAGTTCTTAGTGTAGAAATGTATCTAACATCCAGGAATTCCTTAATTCGAGTTGAGAGCACATTACACAGTGTATGAAGACTATATTTTTTACTTCAAGGAAGCTAGAACCTTAAATGTATGTCACACAAAGCTTGAAAGAGAGAAATAAGCAAATTGAGTAGCTTTTCATGACTCTTCACTGAAATGTATCATTAAACTCTCAAAACTAGTTGAGAGGCAATGTTCCCGAGCTTTTCAGGTTCATTACAGTGTTTAGGTAGTTGTTTGTCCATGTTCCCAATGCTTATTCTTGGTCTAATGTTAGAAACTACAAGAAAACATCAGTAATTCTGGGAAAACAATTGTAAATAGATGAGAACTCGCATAGAAGATGTATAAAACAATTCTCCAACTCTTTTGTTTGTGTATAAAATGTATCTACGATCCAGGAAAGCCTTATTTAGAGTTCAGATCACATTTAACAGTGTATGAATCATATATTGTTTACTTAAATGAGCCTAGAACGGTAAATGTGTGTCGTACAATCAGAATACCATTGAAATAGAGAAGTAAACACATTAAGCAGCTTTGGGAAGCAATACACTTCACTGTAATGTAGCATTACACTCTATAGCATAGTTGAGGGACAGTGTTCTCGAGTTTCTTCTGTTCATAACAGTGTGTAGGAAGTTGTTTGTCTATGTGGGCAATGTTTATACTTGGACAAGATGGCTGAATATAGGAAACTACGTGAAAACATGAATAATTCAGAGAAAATGGCAGTAAATAGATGATAACTCGTTTAGAACAGCTGAAACGAATTCTCCAAGTCAGTTCTTAGTGTAGAAATGTATCTAACATCCAGGAATTCCTTAATTCGAGTTGAGAGCACATTACACAGTGTATGAAGACTATATTTTTTACTTCAAGGAAGATAGAACCTTAAATGTATGTCACACAAAGCTTGAAAGAGAGAAATAAGCAAATTGAGTAGCTTTTCATGACTCTTCACTGAAATGTATCATTAAACTCTCAAACTAGTTGAGAGGCAATGTTCCCGAGCTTTTCAGGTTCATTACAGTGTTTAGGTAGTTGTTTGTCCATGTTCCCAATGCTTATTCTTGGTCTAATGTTAGAAACTACAAGAAAACATCAGTAATTCTGGGAAAACAATTGTAAATAGATGAGAACTCGCATAGAAGATGTATAAAACAATTCTCCAACTCTTTTGTTTGTGTATAAAATGTATCTACGATCCAGGAAAGCCTTATTTAGAGTTCAGATCACATTTAACAGTGTATGAATCATATATTGTTTACTTAAATGAGCCTAGAACGGTAAATGTGTGTCGTACAATCAGAATACCATTGAAATAGAGAAGTAAACACATTAAGCAGCTTTGGGAAGCAATACACTTCACTGTAATGTAGCATTACACTCTATAGCATAGTTGAGGGACAGTGTTCTCGAGTTTCTTCTGTTCATAACAGTGTGTAGGAAGTTGTTTGTCTATGTGGGCAATGTTTATACTTGGACAAGATGGCTGAATATAGGAAACTACGTGAAAACATGAATAATTCAGAGAAAATGGCAGTAAATAGATGATAACTCGTTTAGAACAGCTGAAACGAATTCTCCAAGTCAGTTCTTAGTGTAGAAAGGTATCTAACATCCAGGAATTCCTTAATTCGAGTTGAGAGCACATTACACAGTGTATGAAGACTATATTTTTTACTTCAAGGAAGATAGAACCTTAAATGTATGTCACACAAAGCTTGAAAGAGAGAAATAAGCAAATTGAGTAGCTTTTCATGACTCTTCACTGAAATGTATCATTAAACTCTCAAACTAGTTGAGAGACAATGTTCCCGAGCTTTTCAGGTTCATTACAGTGTTTAGGTAGTTGTTTGTCCATGTTCCCAATGCTTATTCTTGGTCTAATGTTAGAAACTACAAGAAAACATCAGTAATTCTGGGAAAACAATTGTAAATAGATGAGAACTCGCATAGAAGATGTATAAAACAATTCTCCAACTCTTTTGTTTGTGTATAAAATGTATCTACGATCCAGGAAAGCCTTATTTAGAGTTCAGATCACATTTAACAGTGTATGAATCATATATTGTTTACTTAAATGAGCCTAGAACGGTAAATGTGTGTCGTACAATCAGAATACCATTGAAATAGAGAAGTAAACACATTAAGCAGCTTTGGGAAGCAATACACTTCACTGTAATGTAGCATTACACTCTATAGCATAGTTGAGGGACAGTGTTCTCGAGTTTCTTCTGTTCATAACAGTGTGTAGGAAGTTGTTTGTCTATGTGGGCAATGTTTATACTTGGACAAGATGGCTGAATATAGGAAACTACGTGAAAACATGAATAATTCAGAGAAAATGGCAGTAAATAGATGATAACTCGTTTAGAACAGCTGAAACGAATTCTCCAAGTCAGTTCTTAGTGTAGAAATGTATCTAACATCCAGGAATTCCTTAATTCGAGTTGAGAGCACATTACACAGTGTATGAAGACTATATTTTTTACTTCAAAGAAGCTAGAACCTTAAATGTATGTCACACAAAGCTTGAAAGAGAGAAATAAGCAAATTGAGTAGCTTTTCATGACGCTTCACTGAAATGTATCATTAAACTCTCAAAACTAGTTGAGAGGCAATGTTCCCGAGCTTTTCAGGTTCATTACAGTGTTTAGGTAGTTGTTTGTCCATGTTCCCAATGCTTATTCTTGGTCTAATGTTAGAAACTACAAGAAAACATCAGTAATTCTGGGAAAACAATTGTAAATAGATGAGAACTCGCATAGAAGATGTATAAAACAATTCTCCAACTCTTTTGTTTGTGTATAAAATGTATCTACGATCCAGGAAAGCCTTATTTAGAGTTCAGATCACATTTAACAGTGTATGAATCATATATTGTTTACTTAAATGAGCCTAGAACGGTAAATGTGTGTCGTACAATCAGAATACCATTGAAATAGAGAAGTAAACACATTAAGCAGCTTTGGGAAGCAATACACTTCACTGTAATGTAGCATTACACTCTATAGCATAGTTGAGGGACAGTGTTCTCGAGTTTCTTCTGTTCATAACAGTGTGTAGGAAGTTGTTTGTCTATGTGGGCAATGTTTATACTTGGACAAGATGGCTGAATATAGGAAACTACGTGAAAACATGAATAATTCAGAGAAAATGGCAGTAAATAGATGATAACTCGTTTAGAACAGCTGAAACGAATTCTCCAAGTCAGTTCTTAGTGTAGAAAGGTATCTAACATCCAGGAATTCCTTAATTCGAGTTGAGAGCACATTACACAGTGTATGAAGACTGTATTTTTTACTTCAAGGAAGATAGAACCTTAAATGTATGTCACACAAAGCTTGAAAGAGAGAAATAAGCAAATTGAGTAGATTTTCATGACTCTTCACTGAAATGTATCATTAAACTCTCAAACTAGTTGAGAGACAATGTTCCCGAGCTTTTCAGGTTCATTACAGTGTTTAGGTAGTTGTTTGTCCATGTTCCCAATGCTTATTCTTGGTCTAATGTTAGAAACTACAAGAAAACATCAGTAATTCTGGGAAAACAATTGTAAATAGATGAGAACTCGCATAGAAGATGTATAAAACAATTCTCCAACTCTTTTGTTTGTGTATAAAATGTATCTACGATCCAGGAAAGCCTTATTTAGAGTTCAGATCACATTTAACAGTGTATGAATCATATATTGTTTACTTAAATGAGCCTAGAACGGTAAATGTGTGTCGTACAATCAGAATACCATTGAAATAGAGAAGTAAACACATTAAGCAGCTTTGGGAAGCAATACACTTCACTGTAATGTAGCATTACACTCTATAGCATAGTTGAGGGACAGTGTTCTCGAGTTTCTTCTGTTCATAACAGTGTGTAGGAAGTTGTTTGTCTATGTGGGCAATGTTTATACTTGGACAAGATGGCTGAATATAGGAAACTACGTGAAAACATGAATAATTCAGAGAAAATGGCAGTAAATAGATGATAACTCGTTTAGAACAGCTGAAACGAATTCTCCAAGTCAGTTCTTAGTGTAGAAAGGTATCTAACATCCAGGAATTCCTTAATTCGAGTTGAGAGCACATTACACAGTGTATGAAGACTATATTTTTTACTTCAAGGAAGATAGAACCTTAAATGTATGTCACACAAAGCTTGAAAGAGAGAAATAAGCAAATTGAGTAGATTTTCATGACTCTTCACTGAAATGTATCATTAAACTCTCAAACTAGTTGAGAGACAATGTTCCCGAGCTTTTCAGGTTCATTACAGTGTTTAGGTAGTTGTTTGTCCATGTTCCCAATGCTTATTCTTGGTCTAATGTTAGAAACTACAAGAAAACATCAGTAATTCTGGGAAAACAATTGTAAATAGATGAGAACTCGCATAGAAGATGTATAAAACAATTCTCCAACTCTTTTGTTTGTGTATAAAATGTATCTACGATCCAGGAAAGCCTTATTTAGAGTTCAGATCACATTTAACAGTGTATGAATCATATATTGTTTACTTAAATGAGCCTAGAATGGTAAATGTGTGTCGTACAATCAGAATACCATTGAAATAGAGAAGTAAACACATTAAGCAGCTTTGGGAAGCAATACACTTCACTGTAATGTAGCATTACACTCTATAGCATAGTTGAGGGACAGTGTTCTCGAGTTTCTTCTGTTCATAACAGTGTGTAGGAAGTTGTTTGTCTATGTGGGCAATGTTTATACTTGGACAAGATGGCTGAATATAGGAAACTACGTGAAAACATGAATAATTCAGAGAAAATGGCAGTAAATAGATGATAACTCGTTTAGAACAGCTGAAACGAATTCTCCAAGTCAGTTCTTAGTGTAGAAATGTATCTAACATCCAGGAATTCCTTAATTCGAGTTGAGAGCACATTACACAGTGTATGAAGACTATATTTTTTACTTCAAGGAAGCTAGAACCTTAAATGTATGTCACACAAAGCTTGAAAGAGAGAAATAAGCAAATTGAGTAGCTTTTCATGACGCTTCACTGAAATGTATCATTAAACTCTCAAAACTAGTTGAGAGGCAATGTTCCCGAGCTTTTCAGGTTCATTACAGTGTTTAGGTAGTTGTTTGTCCATGTTCCCAATGCTTATTCTTGGTCTAATGTTAGAAACTACAAGAAAACATCAGTAATTCTGGGAAAACAATTGTAAATAGATGAGAACTCGCATAGAAGATGTATAAAACAATTCTCCAACTCTTTTGTTTGTGTATAAAATGTATCTACGATCCAGGAAAGCCTTATTTAGAGTTCAGATCACATTTAACAGTGTATGAATCATATATTGTTTACTTAAATGAGCCTAGAACGGTAAATGTGTGTCGTACAATCAGAATACCATTGAAATAGAGAAGTAAACACATTAAGCAGCTTTGGGAAGCAATACACTTCACTGTAATGTAGCATTACACTCTATAGCATAGTTGAGGGACAGTGTTCTCGAGTTTCTTCTGTTCATAACAGTGTGTAGGAAGTTGTTTGTCTATGTGGGCAATGTTTATACTTGGACAAGATGGCTGAATATAGGAAACTACGTGAAAACATGAATAATTCAGAGAAAATGGCAGTAAATAGATGATAACTCGTTTAGAACAGCTGAAACGAATTCTCCAAGTCAGTTCTTAGTGTAGAAATGTATCTAACATCCAGGAATTCCTTAATTCGAGTTGAGAGCACATTACACAGTGTATGAAGACTATATTTTTTACTTCAAGGAAGCTAGAACCTTAAATGTATGTCACACAAAGCTTGAAAGAGAGAAATAAGCAAATTGAGTAGCTTTTCATGACGCTTCACTGAAATGTATCATTAAACTCTCAAAACTAGTTGAGAGGCAATGTTCCCGAGCTTTTCAGGTTCATTACAGTGTTTAGGTAGTTGTTTGTCCATGTTCCCAATGCTTATTCTTGGTCTAATGTTAGAAACTACAAGAAAACATCAGTAATTCTGGGAAAACAATTGTAAATAGATGAGAACTCGCATAGAAGATGAATAAAACAATTCTCCAACTCTTTTGTTTGTGTATAAAATGTATCTACGATCCAGGAAAGCCTTATTTAGAGTTCAGATCACATTTAACAGTGTATGAATCATATATTGTTTACTTAAATGAGCCTAGAACGGTAAATGTGTGTCGTACAATCAGAATACCATTGAAATAGAGAAGTAAACACATTAAGCAGCTTTGGGAAGCAATACACTTCACTGTAATGTAGCATTACACTCTATAGCATAGTTGAGGGACAGTGTTCTCGAGTTTCTTCTGTTCATAACAGTGTGTAGGAAGTTGTTTGTCTATGTGGGCAATGTTTATACTTGGACAAGATGGCTGAATATAGGAAACTACGTGAAAACATGAATAATTCAGAGAAAATGGCAGTAAATAGATGATAACTCGTTTAGAACAGCTGAAACGAATTCTCCAAGTCAGTTCTTAGTGTAGAAATGTATCTAACATCCAGGAATTCCTTAATTCGAGTTGAGAGCACATTACACAGTGTATGAAGACTATATTTTTTACTTCAAAGAAGCTAGAACCTTAAATGTATGTCACACAAAGCTTGAAAGAGAGAAATAAGCAAATTGAGTAGCTTTTCATGACGCTTCACTGAAATGTATCATTAAACTCTCAAAACTAGTTGAGAGGCAATGTTCCCGAGCTTTTCAGGTTCATTACAGTGTTTAGGTAGTTGTTTGTCCATGTTCCCAATGCTTATTCTTGGTCTAATGTTAGAAACTACAAGAAAACATCAGTAATTCTGGGAAAACAATTGTAAATAGATGAGAACTCGCATAGAAGATGAATAAAAACAATTCTCCAACTCTTTCGTTTGTGTATAAAATGTATCTACGATCCAGGAAAGCCTTATTTAGAGTTCAGATCACATTTAACAGTGTATGAATCATATATTGTTTACTTAAATGAGCCTAGAATGGTAAATGTGTGTCGTACAATCAGAATACCATTGAAATAGAGAAGTAAACACATTAAGCAGCTTTGGGAAGCAATACACTTCACTGTAATGTAGCATTACACTCTATAGCATAGTTGAGGGACAGTGTTCTCGAGTTTCTTCTGTTCATAACAGTGTGTAGGAAGTTGTTTGTCTATGTGGGCAATGTTTATACTTGGACAAGATGGCTGAATATAGGAAACTACGTGAAAACATGAATAATTCAGAGAAAATGGCAGTAAATAGATGATAACTCGTTTAGAACAGCTGAAACGAATTCTCCCAGTCAGTTATTATTGTAGAAATGTATCTAACATCCAGGAATTCCTTAATTCGAGTTGAGAGCACATTACACAGTGTATGAAGACTATATTTTTTACTTCAAGGAAGATAGAACCTTAAATGTATGTCACACAAAGCTTGAAAGAGAGAAATAAGCAAATTGAGTAGATTTTCATGACTCTTCACTGAAATGTATCATTAAACTCTCAAACTAGTTGAGAGACAATGTTCCCGAGCTTTTCAGGTTCATTACAGTGTTTAGGTAGTTGTTTGTCCATGTTCCCAATGCTTATTCTTGGTCTAATGTTAGAAACTACAAGAAAACATCAGTAATTCTGGGAAAACAATTGTAAATAGATGAGAACTCGCATAGAAGATGTATAAAACAATTCTCCAACTCTTTTGTTTGTGTATAAAATGTATCTACGATCCAGGAAAGCCTTATTTAGAGTTCAGATCACATTTAACAGTGTATGAATCATGTATTGTTTACTTAAATGAGCCTAGAAGAGTAAATGTGTGTCATACAATCAGAATACCATTGAAATAGAGAAGTAAACACATTAAGCAGCTTTGGGAAGCAATACACTTCACTGTAATGTAGCATTACACTCTATAGCATAGTTGAGGGACAGTGTTCTCGAGTTTCTTCTGTTCATAACAGTGTGTAGGAAGTTGTTTGTCTATGTGGGCAATGTTTATACTTGGACAAGATGGCTGAATATAGGAAACTACGTGAAAACATGAATAATTCAGAGAAAATGGCAGTAAATAGATGATAACTCGTTTAGAACAGCTGAAACGAATTCTCCCAGTCAGTTCTTAGTGTAGAAAGGTATCTAACATCCAGGAATTCCTTAATTCGAGTTGAGAGCACATTACACAGTGTATGAAGACTATATTTTTTACTTCAAGGAAGATAGAACCTTAAATGTATGTCACACAAAGCTTGAAAGAGAGAAATAAGCAAATTGAGTAGATTTTCATGACTCTTCACTGAAATGTATCATTAAACTCTCAAACTAGTTGAGAGGCAATGTTCCCGAGCTTTTCAGGTTCATTACAGTGTTTAGGTAGTTGTTTGTCCATGTTCCCAATGCTTATTCTTGGTCTAATGTTAGAAACTACAAGAAAACATCAGTAATTCTGGGAAAACAATTGTAAATAGATGAGAACTCGCATAGAAGATGAAAAAACAATTCTCCAACTCTTTTGTTTGTGTATAAAATGTATCTACGATCCAGGAAAGCCTTATTTAGAGTTCAGATCACATTTAACAGTGTATGAATCATATATTGTTTACTTAAATGAGCCTAGAATGGTAAATGTGTGTCGTACAATCAGAATACCATTGAAATAGAGAAGTAAACACATTAAGCAGCTTTGGGAAGCAATACACTTCACTGTAATGTAGCATTACACTCTATAGCATAGTTGAGGGACAGTGTTCTCGAGTTTCTTCTGTTCATAACAGTGTGTAGGAAGTTGTTTGTCTATGTGGGCAATGTTTATACTTGGACAAGATGGCTGAATATAGGAAACTACGTGAAAACATGAATAATTCAGAGAAAATGGCAGTCAATAGATGATAACTCGTTTAGAACAGCTGAAACGAATTCTCCCAGTCAGTTCTTAGTGTAGAAAGGTATCTAACATCCAGGAATTCCTTAATTCGAGTTGAGAGCACATTACACAGTGTATGAAGACTATATTTTTTACTTCAAGGAAGATAGAACCTTAAATGTATGTCACACAAAGCTTGAAAGAGAGAAATAAGCAAATTGAGTAGATTTTCATGACTCTTCACTGAAATGTATCATTAAACTCTCAAACTAGTTGAGAGACAATGTTCCCGAGCTTTTCAGGTTCATTACAGTGTTTAGGTAGTTGTTTGTCCATGTTCCCAATGCTTATTCTTGCTCTAATGTTAGAAAGTACAAGAAAACATCAGTAATTCTGGGGAAACAATTGTAAATAGATGAGAACTCGCATAGAAGATGTATAAAACAATTCTCCAACTCTTTTGTTTGTGTATAAAATGTATCTACGATCCAGGAAAGCCTTATTTAGAGTTCAGATCACATTTAACAGTGTATGAATCATATATTGTTTACTTAAATGAGCCTAGAACGGTAAATGTGTGTCGTACAATCAGAATACCATTGAAATAGAGAAGTAAACACATTAAGCAGCTTTGGGAAGCAATACACTTCACTGTAATGTAGCATTACACTCTATAGCATAGTTGAGGGACAGTGTTCTCGAGTTTCTTCTGTTCATAACAGTGTGTAGGAAGTTGTTTGTCTATGTGGGCAATGTTTATACTTGGACAAGATGGCTGAATATAGGAAACTACGTGAAAACATGAATAATTCAGAGAAAATGGCAGTAAATAGATGATAACTCGTTTAGAACAGCTGAAACGAATTCTCCAAGTCAGTTCTTAGTGTAGAAATGTATCTAACATCCAGGAATTCCTTAATTCGAGTTGAGAGCACATTACACAGTGTATGAAGACTGTATTTTTTACTTCAAGGAAGATAGAACCTTAAATGTATGTCACACAAAGCTTGAAAGAGAGAAATAAGCAAATTGAGTAGATTTTCATGACTCTTCACTGAAATGTATCATTAAACTCTCAAACTAGTTGAGAGACAATGTTCCCGAGCTTTTCAGGTTCATTACAGTGTTTAGGTAGTTGTTTGTCCATGTTCCCAATGCTTATTCTTGGTCTAATGTTAGAAACTACAAGAAAACATCAGTAATTCTGGGAAAACAATTGTAAATAGATGAGAACTCGCATAGAAGATGTATAAAACAATTCTCCAACTCTTTTGTTTGTGTATAAAATGTATCTACGATCCAGGAAAGCCTTATTTAGAGTTCAGATCACATTTAACAGTGTATGAATCATATATTGTTTACTTAAATGAGCCTAGAACGGTAAATGTGTGTCGTACAATCAGAATACCATTGAAATAGAGAAGTAAACACATTAAGCAGCTTTGGGAAGCAATACACTTCACTGTAATGTAGCATTACACTCTATAGCATAGTTGAGGGACAGTGTTCTCGAGTTTCTTCTGTTCATAACAGTGTGTAGGAAGTTGTTTGTCTATGTGGGCAATGTTTATACTTGGACAAGATGGCTGAATATAGGAAACTACGTGAAAACATGAATAATTCAGAGAAAATGGCAGTAAATAGATGATAACTCGTTTAGAACAGCTGAAACGAATTCTCCAAGTCAGTTCTTAGTGTAGAAATGTATCTAACATCCAGGAATTCCTTAATTCGAGTTGAGAGCACATTACACAGTGTATGAAGACTATATTTTTTACTTCAAAGAAGCTAGAACCTTAAATGTATGTCACACAAAGCTTGAAAGAGAGAAATAAGCAAATTGAGTAGCTTTTCATGACGCTTCACTGAAATGTATCATTAAACTCTCAAAACTAGTTGAGAGGCAATGTTCCCGAGCTTTTCAGGTTCATTACAGTGTTTAGGTAGTTGTTTGTCCATGTTCCCAATGCTTATTCTTGGTCTAATGTTAGAAACTACAAGAAAACATCAGTAATTCTGGGAAAACAATTGTAAATAGATGAGAACTCGCATAGAAGATGAATAAAACAATTCTCCAACTCTTTTGTTTGTGTATAAAATGTATCTACGATCCAGGAAAGCCTTATTTAGAGTTCAGATCACATTTAACAGTGTATGAATCATATATTGTTTACTTAAATGAGCCTAGAATGGTAAATGTGTGTCGTACAATCAGAATACCATTGAAATAGAGAAGTAAACACATTAAGCAGCTTTGGGAAGCAATACACTTCACTGTAATGTAGCATTACACTCTATAGCATAGTTGAGGGACAGTGTTCTCGAGTTTCTTCTGTTCATAACAGTGTGTAGGAAGTTGTTTGTCTATGTGGGCAATGTTTATACTTGGACAAGATGGCTGAATATAGGAAACTACGTGAAAACATGAATAATTCAGAGAAAATGGCAGTCAATAGATGATAACTCGTTTAGAACAGCTGAAACGAATTCTCCCAGTCAGTTCTTAGTGTAGAAAGGTATCTAACATCCAGGAATTCCTTAATTCGAGTTGAGAGCACATTACACAGTGTATGAAGACTATATTTTTTACTTCAAGGAAGATAGAACCTTAAATGTATGTCACACAAAGCTTGAAAGAGAGAAATAAGCAAATTGAGTAGATTTTCATGACTCTTCACTGAAATGTATCATTAAACTCTCAAACTAGTTGAGAGACAATGTTCCCGAGCTTTTCAGGTTCATTACAGTGTTTAGGTAGTTGTTTGTCCATGTTCCCAATGCTTATTCTTGGTCTAATGTTAGAAACTACAAGAAAACATCAGTAATTCTGGGAAAACAATTGTAAATAGATGAGAACTCGCATAGAAGATGTATAAAACAATTCTCCAACTCTTTTGTTTGTGTATAAAATGTATCTACGATCCAGGAAAGCCTTATTTAGAGTTCAGATCACATTTAACAGTGTATGAATCATATATTGTTTACTTAAATGAGCCTAGAACGGTAAATGTGTGTCGTACAATCAGAATACCATTGAAATAGAGAAGTAAACACATTAAGCAGCTTTGGGAAGCAATACACTTCACTGTAATGTAGCATTACACTCTATAGCATAGTTGAGGGACAGTGTTCTCGAGTTTCTTCTGTTCATAACAGTGTGTAGGAAGTTGTTTGTCTATGTGGGCAATGTTTATACTTGGACAAGATGGCTGAATATAGGAAACTACGTGAAAACATGAATAATTCAGAGAAAATGGCAGTAAATAGATGATAACTCGTTTAGAACAGCTGAAACGAATTCTCCAAGTCAGTTCTTAGTGTAGAAATGTATCTAACATCCAGGAATTCCTTAATTCGAGTTGAGAGCACATTACACAGTGTATGAAGACTATATTTTTTACTTCAAAGAAGCTAGAACCTTAAATGTATGTCACACAAAGCTTGAAAGAGAGAAATAAGCAAATTGAGTAGCTTTTCATGACGCTTCACTGAAATGTATCATTAAACTCTCAAAACTAGTTGAGAGGCAATGTTCCCGAGCTTTTCAGGTTCATTACAGTGTTTAGGTAGTTGTTTGTCCATGTTCCCAATGCTTATTCTTGGTCTAATGTTAGAAACTACAAGAAAACATCAGTAATTCTGGGAAAACAATTGTAAATAGATGAGAACTCGCATAGAAGATGAATAAAACAATTCTCCAACTCTTTTGTTTGTGTATAAAATGTATCTACGATCCAGGAAAGCCTTATTTAGAGTTCAGATCACATTTAACAGTGTATGAATCATATATTGTTTACTTAAATGAGCCTAGAATGGTAAATGTGTGTCGTACAATCAGAATACCATTGAAATAGAGAAGTAAACACATTAAGCAGCTTTGGGAAGCAATACACTTCACTGTAATGTAGCATTACACTCTATAGCATAGTTGAGGGACAGTGTTCTCGAGTTTCTTCTGTTCATAACAGTGTGTAGGAAGTTGTTTGTCTATGTGGGCAATGTTTATACTTGGACAAGATGGCTGAATATAGGAAACTACGTGAAAACATGAATAATTCAGAGAAAATGGCAGTAAATAGATGATAACTCGTTTAGAACAGCTGAAACGAATTCTCCCAGTCAGTTCTTAGTGTAGAAAGGTATCTAACATCCAGGAATTCCTTAATTCGAGTTGAGAGCACATTACACAGTGTATGAAGACTATATTTTTTACTTCAAGGAAGATAGAACCTTAAATGTATGTCACACAAAGCTTGAAAGAGAGAAATAAGCAAATTGAGTAGATTTTCATGACTCTTCACTGAAATGTATCATTAAACTCTCAAACTAGTTGAGAGACAATGTTCCCGAGCTTTTCAGGTTCATTACAGTGTTTAGGTAGTTGTTTGTCCATGTTCCCAATGCTTATTCTTGGTCTAATGTTAGAAACTACAAGAAAACATCAGTAATTCTGGGAAAACAATTGTAAATAGATGAGAACTCGCATAGAAGATGTATAAAACAATTCTCCAACTCTTTTGTTTGTGTATAAAATGTATCTACGATCCAGGAAAGCCTTATTTAGAGTTCAGATCACATTTAACAGTGTATGAATCATATATTGTTTACTTAAATGAGCCTAGAACGGTAAATGTGTGTCGTACAATCAGAATACCATTGAAATAGAGAAGTAAACACATTAAGCAGCTTTGGGAAGCAATACACTTCACTGTAATGTAGCATTACACTCTATAGCATAGTTGAGGGACAGTGTTCTCGAGTTTCTTCTGTTCATAACAGTGTGTAGGAAGTTGTTTGTCTATGTGGGCAATGTTTATACTTGGACAAGATGGCTGAATATAGGAAACTACGTGAAAACATGAATAATTCAGAGAAAATGGCAGTAAATAGATGATAACTCGTTTAGAACAGCTGAAACGAATTCTCCAAGTCAGTTCTTAGTGTAGAAATGTATCTAACATCCAGGAATTCCTTAATTCGAGTTGAGAGCACATTACACAGTGTATGAAGACTATATTTTTTACTTCAAGGAAGATAGAACCTTAAATGTATGTCACACAAAGCTTGAAAGAGAGAAATAAGCAAATTGAGTAGCTTTTCATGACGCTTCACTAAAATGTATCATTAAACTCTCAAAACTAGTTGAGAGACAATGTTCCCGAGCTTTTCAGGTTCATTACAGTGTTTAGGTAGTTGATTGTCCATGTTCCCCATGCTTATTCTTGGTCTAATGTTAGAAACTACAAGAAAACATCAGTAATTCTGGGGAAACAATTGTAAATAGATGAGAACTCGCATAGAAGATGAATAAAACAATTCTCCAACTCTTTTGTTTGTGTATAAAATGTATCTACGATCCAGGAAAGCCTTATTTAGAGTTCAGATCACATTTAACAGTGTATGAATCATATATTGTTTACTTAAATGAGCCTAGAACGGTAAATGTGTGTCGTACAATCAGAATACCATTGAAATAGAGAAGTAAACACATTAAGCAGCTTTGGGAAGCAATACACTTCACTGTAATGTAGCATTACACTCTATAGCATAGTTGAGGGACAGTGTTCTCGAGTTTCTTCTGTTCATAACAGTGTGTAGGAAGTTGTTTGTCTATGTGGGCAATGTTTATACTTGGACAAGATGGCTGAATATAGGAAACTACGTGAAAACATGAATAATTCAGAGAAAATGGCAGTAAATAGATGATAACTCGTTTAGAACAGCTGAAACGAATTCTCCAAGTCAGTTCTTAGTGTAGAAATGTATCTAACATCCAGGAATTCCTTAATTCGAGTTGAGAGCACATTACACAGTGTATGAAGACTATATTTTTTACTTCAAGGAAGCTAGAACCTTAAATGTATGTCACACAAAGCTTGAAAGAGAGAAATAAGCAAATTGAGTAGCTTTTCATGACGCTTCACTGAAATGTATCATTAAACTCTCAAAACTAGTTGAGAGGCAATGTTCCCGAGCTTTTCAGGTTCATTACAGTGTTTAGGTAGTTGTTTGTCCATGTTCCCAATGCTTATTCTTGGTCTAATGTTAGAAACTACAAGAAAACATCAGTAATTCTGGGAAAACAATTGTAAATAGATGAGAACTCGCATAGAAGATGAATAAAACAATTCTCCAACTCTTTTGTTTGTGTATAAAATGTATCTACGATCCAGGAAAGCCTTATTTAGAGTTCAGATCACATTTAACAGTGTATGAATCATATATTGTTTACTTAAATGAGCCTAGAACGGTAAATGTGTGTCGTACAATCAGAATACCATTGAAATAGAGAAGTAAACACATTAAGCAGCTTTGGGAAGCAATACACTTCACTGTAATGTAGCATTACACTCTATAGCATAGTTGAGGGACAGTGTTCTCGAGTTTCTTCTGTTCATAACAGTGTGTAGGAAGTTGTTTGTCTATGTGGGCAATGTTTATACTTGGACAAGATGGCTGAAAATAGGAAACTACGTAAAACATGAATAATTCAGAGAAAAAGGCAGTCAATAGATGATAACTCGTTTAGAACAGCTGAAACGAATTCTCCCAGTCAGTTCTTAGTGTAGAAAGGTATCTAACATCCAGGAATTCCTTAATTCGAGTTGAGAGCACATTACACAGTGTATGAAGACTATATTTTTTACTTCAAGGAAGATAGAACCTTAAATGTATGTCACACAAAGCTTGAAAGAGAGAAATAAGCAAATTGAGTAGATTTTCATGACTCTTCACTGAAATGTATCATTAAACTCTCAAACTAGTTGAGAGACAATGTTCCCGAGCTTTTCAGGTTCATTACAGTGTTTAGGTAGTTGTTTGTCCATGTTCCCAATGCTTATTCTTGGTCTAATGTTAGAAACTACAAGAAAACATCAGTAATTCTGGGAAAACAATTGTAAATAGATGAGAACTCGCATAGAAGATGTATAAAACAATTCTCCAACTCTTTTGTTTGTGTATAAAATGTATCTACGATCCAGGAAAGCCTTATTTAGAGTTCAGATCACATTTAACAGTGTATGAATCATATATTGTTTACTTAAATGAGCCTAGAACGGTAAATGTGTGTCGTACAATCAGAATACCATTGAAATAGAGAAGTAAACACATTAAGCAGCTTTGGGAAGCAATACACTTCACTGTAATGTAGCATTACACTCTATAGCATAGTTGAGGGACAGTGTTCTCGAGTTTCTTCTGTTCATAACAGTGTGTAGGAAGTTGTTTGTCTATGTGGGCAATGTTTATACTTGGACAAGATGGCTGAATATAGGAAACTACGTGAAAACATGAATAATTCAGAGAAAATGGCAGTAAATAGATGATAACTCGTTTAGAACAGCTGAAACGAATTCTCCAAGTCAGTTCTTAGTGTAGAAATGTATCTAACATCCAGGAATTCCTTAATTCGAGTTGAGAGCACATTACACAGTGTATGAAGACTGTATTTTTTACTTCAAGGAAGATAGAACCTTAAATGTATGTCACACAAAGCTTGAAAGAGAGAAATAAGCAAATTGAGTAGATTTTCATGACTCTTCACTGAAATGTATCATTAAACTCTCAAACTAGTTGAGAGACAATGTTCCCGAGCTTTTCAGGTTCATTACAGTGTTTAGGTAGTTGTTTGTCCATGTTCCCAATGCTTATTCTTGGTCTAATGTTAGAAACTACAAGAAAACATCAGTAATTCTGGGAAAACAATTGTAAATAGATGAGAACTCGCATAGAAGATGTATAAAACAATTCTCCAACTCTTTTGTTTGTGTATAAAATGTATCTACGATCCAGGAAAGCCTTATTTAGAGTTCAGATCACATTTAACAGTGTATGAATCATATATTGTTTACTTAAATGAGCCTAGAACGGTAAATGTGTGTCGTACAATCAGAATACCATTGAAATAGAGAAGTAAACACATTAAGCAGCTTTGGGAAGCAATACACTTCACTGTAATGTAGCATTACACTCTATAGCATAGTTGAGGGACAGTGTTCTCGAGTTTCTTCTGTTCATAACAGTGTGTAGGAAGTTGTTTGTCTATGTGGGCAATGTTTATACTTGGACAAGATGGCTGAATATAGGAAACTACGTGAAAACATGAATAATTCAGAGAAAATGGCAGTAAATAGATGATAACTCGTTTAGAACAGCTGAAACGAATTCTCCAAGTCAGTTCTTAGTGTAGAAATGTATCTAACATCCAGGAATTCCTTAATTCGAGTTGAGAGCACATTACACAGTGTATGAAGACTATATTTTTTACTTCAAGGAAGATAGAACCTTAAATGTATGTCACACAAAGCTTGAAAGAGAGAAATAAGCAAATTGAGTAGATTTTCATGACTCTTCACTGAAATGTATCATTAAACTCTCAAACTAGTTGAGAGACAATGTTCCCGAGCTTTTCAGGTTCATTACAGTGTTTAGGTAGTTGTTTGTCCATGTTCCCAATGCTTATTCTTGGTCTAATGTTAGAAACTACAAGAAAACATCAGTAATTCTGGGAAAACAATTGTAAATAGATGAGAACTCGCATAGAAGATGTATAAAACAATTCTCCAACTCTTTTGTTTGTGTATAAAATGTATCTACGATCCAGGAAAGCCTTATTTAGAGTTCAGATCACATTTAACAGTGTATGAATCATATATTGTTTACTTAAATGAGCCTAGAACGGTAAATGTGTGTCGTACAATCAGAATACCATTGAAATAGAGAAGTAAACACATTAAGCAGCTTTGGGAAGCAATACACTTCACTGTAATGTAGCATTACACTCTATAGCATAGTTGAGGGACAGTGTTCTCGAGTTTCTTCTGTTCATAACAGTGTGTAGGAAGTTGTTTGTCTATGTGGGCAATGTTTATACTTGGACAAGATGGCTGAATATAGGAAACTACGTGAAAACATGAATAATTCAGAGAAAATGGCAGTAAATAGATGATAACTCGTTTAGAACAGCTGAAACGAATTCTCCAAGTCAGTTCTTAGTGTAGAAATGTATCTAACATCCAGGAATTCCTTAATTCGAGTTGAGAGCACATTACACAGTGTATGAAGACTATATTTTTTACTTCAAGGAAGCTAGAACCTTAAATGTATGTCACACAAAGCTTGAAAGAGAGAAATAAGCAAATTGAGTAGCTTTTCATGACGCTTCACTGAAATGTATCATTAAACTCTCAAAACTAGTTGAGAGGCAATGTTCCCGAGCTTTTCAGGTTCATTACAGTGTTTAGGTAGTTGTTTGTCCATGTTCCCAATGCTTATTCTTGGTCTAATGTTAGAAACTACAAGAAAACATCAGTAATTCTGGGAAAACAATTGTAAATAGATGAGAACTCGCATAGAAGATGAATAAAACAATTCTCCAACTCTTTTGTTTGTGTATAAAATGTATCTACGATCCAGGAAAGCCTTATTTAGAGTTCAGATCACATTTAACAGTGTATGAATCATATATTGTTTACTTAAATGAGCCTAGAACGGTAAATGTGTGTCGTACAATCAGAATACCATTGAAATAGAGAAGTAAACACATTAAGCAGCTTTGGGAAGCAATACACTTCACTGTAATGTAGCATTACACTCTATAGCATAGTTGAGGGACAGTGTTCTCGAGTTTCTTCTGTTCATAACAGTGTGTAGGAAGTTGTTTGTCTATGTGGGCAATGTTTATACTTGGACAAGATGGCTGAATATAGGAAACTACGTGAAAACATGAATAATTCAGAGAAAATGGCAGTAAATAGATGATAACTCGTTTAGAACAGCTGAAACGAATTCTCCAAGTCAGTTCTTAGTGTAGAAATGTATCTAACATCCAGGAATTCCTTAATTCGAGTTGAGAGCACATTACACAGTGTATGAAGACTATATTTTTTACTTCAAGGAAGCTAGAACCTTAAATGTATGTCACACAAAGCTTGAAAGAGAGAAATAAGCAAATTGAGTAGCTTTTCATGACGCTTCACTAAAATGTATCATTAAACTCTCAAAACTAGTTGAGAGACAATGTTCCCGAGCTTTTCAGGTTCATTACAGTGTTTAGGTAGTTGATTGTCCATGTTCCCAATGCTTATTCTTGGTCTAATGTTAGAAACTACAAGAAAACATCAGTAATTCTGGGAAAACAATTGTAAATAGATGAGAACTCGCATAGAAGATGTATAAAACAATTCTCCAACTCTTTTGTTTGTGTATAAAATGTATCTACGATCCAGGAAAGCCTTATTTAGAGTTCAGATCACATTTAACAGTGTATGAATCATATATTGTTTACTTAAATGAGCCTAGAACGGTAAATGTGTGTCGTACAATCAGAATACCATTGAAATAGAGAAGTAAACACATTAAGCAGCTTTGGGAAGCAATACACTTCACTGTAATGTAGCATTACACTCTATAGCATAGTTGAGGGACAGTGTTCTCGAGTTTCTTCTGTTCATAACAGTGTGTAGGAAGTTGTTTGTCTATGTGGGCAATGTTTATACTTGGACAAGATGGCTGAATATAGGAAACTACGTGAAAACATGAATAATTCAGAGAAAATGGCAGTAAATAGATGATAACTCGTTTAGAACAGCTGAAACGAATTCTCCAAGTCAGTTCTTAGTGTAGAAAGGTATCTAACATCCAGGAATTCCTTAATTCGAGTTGAGAGCACATTACACAGTGTATGAAGACTGTATTTTTTACTTCAAGGAAGATAGAACCTTAAATGTATGTCACACAAAGCTTGAAAGAGAGAAATAAGCAAATTGAGTAGATTTTCATGACTCTTCACTGAAATGTATCATTAAACTCTCAAACTAGTTGAGAGACAATGTTCCCGAGCTTTTCAGGTTCATTACAGTGTTTAGGTAGTTGTTTGTCCATGTTCCCAATGCTTATTCTTGGTCTAATGTTAGAAACTACAAGAAAACATCAGTAATTCTGGGAAAACAATTGTAAATAGATGAGAACTCGCATAGAAGATGTATAAAACAATTCTCCAACTCTTTTGTTTGTGTATAAAATGTATCTACGATCCAGGAAAGCCTTATTTAGAGTTCAGATCACATTTAACAGTGTATGAATCATATATTGTTTACTTAAATGAGCCTAGAACGGTAAATGTGTGTCGTACAATCAGAATACCATTGAAATAGAGAAGTAAACACATTAAGCAGCTTTGGGAAGCAATACACTTCACTGTAATGTAGCATTACACTCTATAGCATAGTTGAGGGACAGTGTTCTCGAGTTTCTTCTGTTCATAACAGTGTGTAGGAAGTTGTTTGTCTATGTGGGCAATGTTTATACTTGGACAAGATGGCTGAATATAGGAAACTACGTGAAAACATGAATAATTCAGAGAAAATGGCAGTAAATAGATGATAACTCGTTTAGAACAGCTGAAACGAATTCTCCAAGTCAGTTCTTAGTGTAGAAATGTATCTAACATCCAGGAATTCCTTAATTCGAGTTGAGAGCACATTACACAGTGTATGAAGACTATATTTTTTACTTCAAGGAAGCTAGAACCTTAAATGTATGTCACACAAAGCTTGAAAGAGAGAAATAAGCAAATTGAGTAGCTTTTCATGACGCTTCACTGAAATGTATCATTAAACTCTCAAAACTAGTTGAGAGGCAATGTTCCCGAGCTTTTCAGGTTCATTACAGTGTTTAGGTAGTTGTTTGTCCATGTTCCCAATGCTTATTCTTGGTCTAATGTTAGAAACTACAAGAAAACATCAGTAATTCTGGGAAAACAATTGTAAATAGATGAGAACTCGCATAGAAGATGAATAAAACAATTCTCCAACTCTTTTGTTTGTGTATAAAATGTATCTACGATCCAGGAAAGCCTTATTTAGAGTTCAGATCACATTTAACAGTGTATGAATCATATATTGTTTACTTAAATGAGCCTAGAACGGTAAATGTGTGTCGTACAATCAGAATACCATTGAAATAGAGAAGTAAACACATTAAGCAGCTTTGGGAAGCAATACACTTCACTGTAATGTAGCATTACACTCTATAGCATAGTTGAGGGACAGTGTTCTCGAGTTTCTTCTGTTCATAACAGTGTGTAGGAAGTTGTTTGTCTATGTGGGCAATGTTTATACTTGGACAAGATGGCTGAATATAGGAAACTACGTGAAAACATGAATAATTCAGAGAAAATGGCAGTCAATAGATGATAACTCGTTTAGAACAGCTGAAACGAATTCTCCCAGTCAGTTCTTAGTGTAGAAAGGTATCTAACATCCAGGAATTCCTTAATTCGAGTTGAGAGCACATTACACAGTGTATGAAGACTATATTTTTTACTTCAAGGAAGATAGAACCTTAAATGTATGTCACACAAAGCTTGAAAGAGAGAAATAAGCAAATTGAGTAGATTTTCATGACTCTTCACTGAAATGTATCATTAAACTCTCAAACTAGTTGAGAGACAATGTTCCCGAGCTTTTCAGGTTCATTACAGTGTTTAGGTAGTTGTTTGTCCATGTTCCCAATGCTTATTCTTGGTCTAATGTTAGAAACTACAAGAAAACATCAGTAATTCTGGGAAAACAATTGTAAATAGATGAGAACTCGCATAGAAGATGTATAAAACAATTCTCCAACTCTTTTGTTTGTGTATAAAATGTATCTACGATCCAGGAAAGCCTTATTTAGAGTTCAGATCACATTTAACAGTGTATGAATCATATATTGTTTACTTAAATGAGCCTAGAACGGTAAATGTGTGTCGTACAATCAGAATACCATTGAAATAGAGAAGTAAACACATTAAGCAGCTTTGGGAAGCAATACACTTCACTGTAATGTAGCATTACACTCTATAGCATAGTTGAGGGACAGTGTTCTCGAGTTTCTTCTGTTCATAACAGTGTGTAGGAAGTTGTTTGTCTATGTGGGCAATGTTTATACTTGGACAAGATGGCTGAATATAGGAAACTACGTGAAAACATGAATAATTCAGAGAAAATGGCAGTAAATAGATGATAACTCGTTTAGAACAGCTGAAACGAATTCTCCAAGTCAGTTCTTAGTGTAGAAATGTATCTAACATCCAGGAATTCCTTAATTCGAGTTGAGAGCACATTACACAGTGTATGAAGACTATATTTTTTACTTCAAGGAAGCTAGAACCTTAAATGTATGTCACACAAAGCTTGAAAGAGAGAAATAAGCAAATTGAGTAGCTTTTCATGACGCTTCACTGAAATGTATCATTAAACTCTCAAAACTAGTTGAGAGGCAATGTTCCCGAGCTTTTCAGGTTCATTACAGTGTTTAGGTAGTTGTTTGTCCATGTTCCCAATGCTTATTCTTGGTCTAATGTTAGAAACTACAAGAAAACATCAGTAATTCTGGGAAAACAATTGTAAATAGATGAGAACTCGCATAGAAGATGTATAAAACAATTCTCCAACTCTTTTGTTTGTGTATAAAATGTATCTACGATCCAGGAAAGCCTTATTTAGAGTTCAGATCACATTTAACAGTGTATGAATCATATATTGTTTACTTAAATGAGCCTAGAACGGTAAATGTGTGTCGTACAATCAGAATACCATTGAAATAGAGAAGTAAACACATTAAGCAGCTTTGGGAAGCAATACACTTCACTGTAATGTAGCATTACACTCTATAGCATAGTTGAGGGACAGTGTTCTCGAGTTTCTTCTGTTCATAACAGTGTGTAGGAAGTTGTTTGTCTATGTGGGCAATGTTTATACTTGGACAAGATGGCTGAATATAGGAAACTACGTGAAAACATGAATAATTCAGAGAAAATGGCAGTAAATAGATGATAACTCGTTTAGAACAGCTGAAACGAATTCTCCAAGTCAGTTCTTAGTGTAGAAATGTATCTAACATCCAGGAATTCCTTAATTCGAGTTGAGAGCACATTACACAGTGTATGAAGACTATATTTTTTACTTCAAGGAAGCTAGAACCTTAAATGTATGTCACACAAAGCTTGAAAGAGAGAAATAAGCAAATTGAGTAGCTTTTCATGACGCTTCACTAAAATGTATCATTAAACTCTCAAAACTAGTTGAGAGACAATGTTCCCGAGCTTTTCAGGTTCATTACAGTGTTTAGGTAGTTGATTGTCCATGTTCCCCATGCTTATTCTTGGTCTAATGTTAGAAACTACAAGAAAACATCAGTAATTCTGGGGAAACAATTGTAAATAGATGAGAACTCGCATAGAAGATGAATAAAACAATTCTCCAACTCTTTTGTTTGTGTATAAAATGTATCTACGATCCAGGAAAGCCTTATTTAGAGTTCAGATCACATTTAACAGTGTATGAATCATATATTGTTTACTTAAATGAGCCTAGAACGGTAAATGTGTGTCGTACAATCAGAATACCATTGAAATAGAGAAGTAAACACATTAAGCAGCTTTGGGAAGCAATACACTTCACTGTAATGTAGCATTACACTCTATAGCATAGTTGAGGGACAGTGTTCTCGAGTTTCTTCTGTTCATAACAGTGTGTAGGAAGTTGTTTGTCTATGTGGGCAATGTTTATACTTGGACAAGATGGCTGAATATAGGAAACTACGTGAAAACATGAATAATTCAGAGAAAATGGCAGTCAATAGATGATAACTCGTTTAGAACAGCTGAAACGAATTCTCCCAGTCAGTTCTTAGTGTAGAAAGGTATCTAACATCCAGGAATTCCTTAATTCGAGTTGAGAGCACATTACACAGTGTATGAAGACTATATTTTTTACTTCAAGGAAGATAGAACCTTAAATGTATGTCACACAAAGCTTGAAAGAGAGAAATAAGCAAATTGAGTAGATTTTCATGACTCTTCACTGAAATGTATCATTAAACTCTCAAACTAGTTGAGAGACAATGTTCCCGAGCTTTTCAGGTTCATTACAGTGTTTAGGTAGTTGTTTGTCCATGTTCCCAATGCTTATTCTTGGTCTAATGTTAGAAACTACAAGAAAACATCAGTAATTCTGGGAAAACAATTGTAAATAGATGAGAACTCGCATAGAAGATGTATAAAACAATTCTCCAACTCTTTTGTTTGTGTATAAAATGTATCTACGATCCAGGAAAGCCTTATTTAGAGTTCAGATCACATTTAACAGTGTATGAATCATATATTGTTTACTTAAATGAGCCTAGAACGGTAAATGTGTGTCGTACAATCAGAATACCATTGAAATAGAGAAGTAAACACATTAAGCAGCTTTGGGAAGCAATACACTTCACTGTAATGTAGCATTACACTCTATAGCATAGTTGAGGGACAGTGTTCTCGAGTTTCTTCTGTTCATAACAGTGTGTAGGAAGTTGTTTGTCTATGTGGGCAATGTTTATACTTGGACAAGATGGCTGAATATAGGAAACTACGTGAAAACATGAATAATTCAGAGAAAATGGCAGTAAATAGATGATAACTCGTTTAGAACAGCTGAAACGAATTCTCCAAGTCAGTTCTTAGTGTAGAAATGTATCTAACATCCAGGAATTCCTTAATTCGAGTTGAGAGCACATTACACAGTGTATGAAGACTATATTTTTTACTTCAAAGAAGCTAGAACCTTAAATGTATGTCACACAAAGCTTGAAAGAGAGAAATAAGCAAATTGAGTAGCTTTTCATGACGCTTCACTGAAATGTATCATTAAACTCTCAAAACTAGTTGAGAGGCAATGTTCCCGAGCTTTTCAGGTTCATTACAGTGTTTAGGTAGTTGTTTGTCCATGTTCCCAATGCTTATTCTTGGTCTAATGTTAGAAACTACAAGAAAACATCAGTAATTCTGGGAAAACAATTGTAAATAGATGAGAACTCGCATAGAAGATGAATAAAACAATTCTCCAACTCTTTTGTTTGTGTATAAAATGTATCTACGATCCAGGAAAGCCTTATTTAGAGTTCAGATCACATTTAACAGTGTATGAATCATATATTGTTTACTTAAATGAGCCTAGAACGGTAAATGTGTGTCGTACAATCAGAATACCATTGAAATAGAGAAGTAAACACATTAAGCAGCTTTGGGAAGCAATACACTTCACTGTAATGTAGCATTACACTCTATAGCATAGTTGAGGGACAGTGTTCTCGAGTTTCTTCTGTTCATAACAGTGTGTAGGAAGTTGTTTGTCTATGTGGGCAATGTTTATACTTGGACAAGATGGCTGAATATAGGAAACTACGTGAAAACATGAATAATTCAGAGAAAATGGCAGTCAATAGATGATAACTCGTTTAGAACAGCTGAAACGAATTCTCCCAGTCAGTTCTTAGTGTAGAAAGGTATCTAACATCCAGGAATTCCTTAATTCGAGTTGAGAGCACATTACACAGTGTATGAAGACTATATTTTTTACTTCAAGGAAGATAGAACCTTAAATGTATGTCACACAAAGCTTGAAAGAGAGAAATAAGCAAATTGAGTAGATTTTCATGACTCTTCACTGAAATGTATCATTAAACTCTCAAACTAGTTGAGAGACAATGTTCCCGAGCTTTTCAGGTTCATTACAGTGTTTAGGTAGTTGTTTGTCCATGTTCCCAATGCTTATTCTTGGTCTAATGTTAGAAACTACAAGAAAACATCAGTAATTCTGGGAAAACAATTGTAAATAGATGAGAACTCGCATAGAAGATGTATAAAACAATTCTCCAACTCTTTTGTTTGTGTATAAAATGTATCTACGATCCAGGAAAGCCTTATTTAGAGTTCAGATCACATTTAACAGTGTATGAATCATATATTGTTTACTTAAATGAGCCTAGAACGGTAAATGTGTGTCGTACAATCAGAATACCATTGAAATAGAGAAGTAAACACATTAAGCAGCTTTGGGAAGCAATACACTTCACTGTAATGTAGCATTACACTCTATAGCATAGTTGAGGGACAGTGTTCTCGAGTTTCTTCTGTTCATAACAGTGTGTAGGAAGTTGTTTGTCTATGTGGGCAATGTTTATACTTGGACAAGATGGCTGAATATAGGAAACTACGTGAAAACATGAATAATTCAGAGAAAATGGCAGTAAATAGATGATAACTCGTTTAGAACAGCTGAAACGAATTCTCCAAGTCAGTTCTTAGTGTAGAAAGGTATCTAACATCCAGGAATTCCTTAATTCGAGTTGAGAGCACATTACACAGTGTATGAAGACTGTATTTTTTACTTCAAGGAAGATAGAACCTTAAATGTATGTCACACAAAGCTTGAAAGAGAGAAATAAGCAAATTGAGTAGATTTTCATGACTCTTCACTGAAATGTATCATTAAACTCTCAAACTAGTTGAGAGACAATGTTCCCGAGCTTTTCAGGTTCATTACAGTGTTTAGGTAGTTGTTTGTCCATGTTCCCAATGCTTATTCTTGGTCTAATGTTAGAAACTACAAGAAAACATCAGTAATTCTGGGGAAACAATTGTAAATAGATGAGAACTCGCATAGAAGATATATAAAACAATTCTCCAACTCTTTTGTTTGTGTATAAAATGTATCTACGATCCAGGAAAGCCTTATTTAGAGTTCAGATCACATTTAACAGTGTATGAATCATATATTGTTTACTTAAATGAGCCTAGAACGGTAAATGTGTGTCGTACAATCAGAATACCATTGAAATAGAGAAGTAAACACATTAAGCAGCTTTGGGAAGCAATACACTTCACTGTAATGTAGCATTACACTCTATAGCATAGTTGAGGGACAGTGTTCTCGAGTTTCTTCTGTTCATAACAGTGTGTAGGAAGTTGTTTGTCTATGTGGGCAATGTTTATACTTGGACAAGATGGCTGAATATAGGAAACTACGTGAAAACATGAATAATTCAGAGAAAATGGCAGTAAATAGATGATAACTCGTTTAGAACAGCTGAAACGAATTCTCCAAGTCAGTTCTTAGTGTAGAAATGTATCTAACATCCAGGAATTCCTTAATTCGAGTTGAGAGCACATTACACAGTGTATGAAGACTATATTTTTTACTTCAAGGAAGCTAGAACCTTAAATGTATGTCACACAAAGCTTGAAAGAGAGAAATAAGCAAATTGAGTAGCTTTTCATGACGCTTCACTGAAATGTATCATTAAACTCTCAAAACTAGTTGAGAGGCAATGTTCCCGAGCTTTTCAGGTTCATTACAGTGTTTAGGTAGTTGTTTGTCCATGTTCCCAATGCTTATTCTTGGTCTAATGTTAGAAACTACAAGAAAACATCAGTAATTCTGGGAAAACAATTGTAAATAGATGAGAACTCGCATAGAAGATGAATAAAACAATTCTCCAACTCTTTTGTTTGTGTATAAAATGTATCTACGATCCAGGAAAGCCTTATTTAGAGTTCAGATCACATTTAACAGTGTATGAATCATATATTGTTTACTTAAATGAGCCTAGAACGGTAAATGTGTGTCGTACAATCAGAATACCATTGAAATAGAGAAGTAAACACATTAAGCAGCTTTGGGAAGCAATACACTTCACTGTAATGTAGCATTACACTCTATAGCATAGTTGAGGGACAGTGTTCTCGAGTTTCTTCTGTTCATAACAGTGTGTAGGAAGTTGTTTGTCTATGTGGGCAATGTTTATACTTGGACAAGATGGCTGAATATAGGAAACTACGTGAAAACATGAATAATTCAGAGAAAATGGCAGTAAATAGATGATAACTCGTTTAGAACAGCTGAAACGAATTCTCCAAGTCAGTTCTTAGTGTAGAAATGTATCTAACATCCAGGAATTCCTTAATTCGAGTTGAGAGCACATTACACAGTGTATGAAGACTATATTTTTTACTTCAAGGAAGCTAGAACCTTAAATGTATGTCACACAAAGCTTGAAAGAGAGAAATAAGCAAATTGAGTAGCTTTTCATGACGCTTCACTAAAATGTATCATTAAACTCTCAAAACTAGTTGAGAGACAATGTTCCCGAGCTTTTCAGGTTCATTACAGTGTTTAGGTAGTTGATTGTCCATGTTCCCAATGCTTATTCTTGGTCTAATGTTAGAAACTACAAGAAAACATCAGTAATTCTGGGAAAACAATTGTAAATAGATGAGAACTCGCATAGAAGATGTATAAAACAATTCTCCAACTCTTTTGTTTGTGTATAAAATGTATCTACGATCCAGGAAAGCCTTATTTAGAGTTCAGATCACATTTAACAGTGTATGAATCATATATTGTTTACTTAAATGAGCCTAGAACGGTAAATGTGTGTCGTACAATCAGAATACCATTGAAATAGAGAAGTAAACACATTAAGCAGCTTTGGGAAGCAATACACTTCACTGTAATGTAGCATTACACTCTATAGCATAGTTGAGGGACAGTGTTCTCGAGTTTCTTCTGTTCATAACAGTGTGTAGGAAGTTGTTTGTCTATGTGGGCAATGTTTATACTTGGACAAGATGGCTGAATATAGGAAACTACGTGAAAACATGAATAATTCAGAGAAAATGGCAGTAAATAGATGATAACTCGTTTAGAACAGCTGAAACGAATTCTCCAAGTCAGTTCTTAGTGTAGAAATGTATCTAACATCCAGGAATTCCTTAATTCGAGTTGAGAGCACATTACACAGTGTATGAAGACTGTATTTTTTACTTCAAGGAAGATAGAACCTTAAATGTATGTCACACAAAGCTTGAAAGAGAGAAATAAGCAAATTGAGTAGATTTTCATGACTCTTCACTGAAATGTATCATTAAACTCTCAAACTAGTTGAGAGACAATGTTCCCGAGCTTTTCAGGTTCATTACAGTGTTTAGGTAGTTGTTTGTCCATGTTCCCAATGCTTATTCTTGGTCTAATGTTAGAAACTACAAGAAAACATCAGTAATTCTGGGAAAACAATTGTAAATAGATGAGAACTCGCATAGAAGATGTATAAAACAATTCTCCAACTCTTTTGTTTGTGTATAAAATGTATCTACGATCCAGGAAAGCCTTATTTAGAGTTCAGATCACATTTAACAGTGTATGAATCATATATTGTTTACTTAAATGAGCCTAGAACGGTAAATGTGTGTCGTACAATCAGAATACCATTGAAATAGAGAAGTAAACACATTAAGCAGCTTTGGGAAGCAATACACTTCACTGTAATGTAGCATTACACTCTATAGCATAGTTGAGGGACAGTGTTCTCGAGTTTCTTCTGTTCATAACAGTGTGTAGGAAGTTGTTTGTCTATGTGGGCAATGTTTATACTTGGACAAGATGGCTGAATATAGGAAACTACGTGAAAACATGAATAATTCAGAGAAAATGGCAGTAAATAGATGATAACTCGTTTAGAACAGCTGAAACGAATTCTCCAAGTCAGTTCTTAGTGTAGAAATGTATCTAACATCCAGGAATTCCTTAATTCGAGTTGAGAGCACATTACACAGTGTATGAAGACTATATTTTTTACTTCAAGGAAGCTAGAACCTTAAATGTATGTCACACAAAGCTTGAAAGAGAGAAATAAGCAAATTGAGTAGCTTTTCATGACGCTTCACTGAAATGTATCATTAAACTCTCAAAACTAGTTGAGAGGCAATGTTCCCGAGCTTTTCAGGTTCATTACAGTGTTTAGGTAGTTGTTTGTCCATGTTCCCAATGCTTATTCTTGGTCTAATGTTAGAAACTACAAGAAAACATCAGTAATTCTGGGAAAACAATTGTAAATAGATGAGAACTCGCATAGAAGATGTATAAAACAATTCTCCAACTCTTTTGTTTGTGTATAAAATGTATCTACGATCCAGGAAAGCCTTATTTAGAGTTCAGATCACATTTAACAGTGTATGAATCATATATTGTTTACTTAAATGAGCCTAGAACGGTAAATGTGTGTCGTACAATCAGAATACCATTGAAATAGAGAAGTAAACACATTAAGCAGCTTTGGGAAGCAATACACTTCACTGTAATGTAGCATTACACTCTATAGCATAGTTGAGGGACAGTGTTCTCGAGTTTCTTCTGTTCATAACAGTGTGTAGGAAGTTGTTTGTCTATGTGGGCAATGTTTATACTTGGACAAGATGGCTGAAAATAGGAAACTACGTAAAACATGAATAATTCAGAGAAAAAGGCAGTCAATAGATGATAACTCGTTTAGAACAGCTGAAACGAATTCTCCCAGTCAGTTCTTAGTGTAGAAAGGTATCTAACATCCAGGAATTCCTTAATTCGAGTTGAGAGCACATTACACAGTGTATGAAGACTATATTTTTTACTTCAAGGAAGATAGAACCTTAAATGTATGTCACACAAAGCTTGAAAGAGAGAAATAAGCAAATTGAGTAGATTTTCATGACTCTTCACTGAAATGTATCATTAAACTCTCAAACTAGTTGAGAGACAATGTTCCCGAGCTTTTCAGGTTCATTACAGTGTTTAGGTAGTTGTTTGTCCATGTTCCCAATGCTTATTCTTGGTCTAATGTTAGAAACTACAAGAAAACATCAGTAATTCTGGGAAAACAATTGTAAATAGATGAGAACTCGCATAGAAGATGTATAAAACAATTCTCCAACTCTTTTGTTTGTGTATAAAATGTATCTACGATCCAGGAAAGCCTTATTTAGAGTTCAGATCACATTTAACAGTGTATGAATCATATATTGTTTACTTAAATGAGCCTAGAACGGTAAATGTGTGTCGTACAATCAGAATACCATTGAAATAGAGAAGTAAACACATTAAGCAGCTTTGGGAAGCAATACACTTCACTGTAATGTAGCATTACACTCTATAGCATAGTTGAGGGACAGTGTTCTCGAGTTTCTTCTGTTCATAACAGTGTGTAGGAAGTTGTTTGTCTATGTGGGCAATGTTTATACTTGGACAAGATGGCTGAATATAGGAAACTACGTGAAAACATGAATAATTCAGAGAAAATGGCAGTAAATAGATGATAACTCGTTTAGAACAGCTGAAACGAATTCTCCAAGTCAGTTCTTAGTGTAGAAAGGTATCTAACATCCAGGAATTCCTTAATTCGAGTTGAGAGCACATTACACAGTGTATGAAGACTGTATTTTTTACTTCAAGGAAGATAGAACCTTAAATGTATGTCACACAAAGCTTGAAAGAGAGAAATAAGCAAATTGAGTAGATTTTCATGACTCTTCACTGAAATGTATCATTAAACTCTCAAACTAGTTGAGAGACAATGTTCCCGAGCTTTTCAGGTTCATTACAGTGTTTAGGTAGTTGTTTGTCCATGTTCCCAATGCTTATTCTTGGTCTAATGTTAGAAACTACAAGAAAACATCAGTAATTCTGGGAAAACAATTGTAAATAGATGAGAACTCGCATAGAAGATGTATAAAACAATTCTCCAACTCTTTTGTTTGTGTATAAAATGTATCTACGATCCAGGAAAGCCTTATTTAGAGTTCAGATCACATTTAACAGTGTATGAATCATATATTGTTTACTTAAATGAGCCTAGAACGGTAAATGTGTGTCGTACAATCAGAATACCATTGAAATAGAGAAGTAAACACATTAAGCAGCTTTGGGAAGCAATACACTTCACTGTAATGTAGCATTACACTCTATAGCATAGTTGAGGGACAGTGTTCTCGAGTTTCTTCTGTTCATAACAGTGTGTAGGAAGTTGTTTGTCTATGTGGGCAATGTTTATACTTGGACAAGATGGCTGAATATAGGAAACTACGTGAAAACATGAATAATTCAGAGAAAATGGCAGTAAATAGATGATAACTCGTTTAGAACAGCTGAAACGAATTCTCCAAGTCAGTTCTTAGTGTAGAAATGTATCTAACATCCAGGAATTCCTTAATTCGAGTTGAGAGCACATTACACAGTGTATGAAGACTATATTTTTTACTTCAAAGAAGCTAGAACCTTAAATGTATGTCACACAAAGCTTGAAAGAGAGAAATAAGCAAATTGAGTAGCTTTTCATGACGCTTCACTGAAATGTATCATTAAACTCTCAAAACTAGTTGAGAGGCAATGTTCCCGAGCTTTTCAGGTTCATTACAGTGTTTAGGTAGTTGTTTGTCCATGTTCCCAATGCTTATTCTTGGTCTAATGTTAGAAACTACAAGAAAACATCAGTAATTCTGGGAAAACAATTGTAAATAGATGAGAACTCGCATAGAAGATGAATAAAACAATTCTCCAACTCTTTTGTTTGTGTATAAAATGTATCTACGATCCAGGAAAGCCTTATTTAGAGTTCAGATCACATTTAACAGTGTATGAATCATATATTGTTTACTTAAATGAGCCTAGAACGGTAAATGTGTGTCGTACAATCAGAATACCATTGAAATAGAGAAGTAAACACATTAAGCAGCTTTGGGAAGCAATACACTTCACTGTAATGTAGCATTACACTCTATAGCATAGTTGAGGGACAGTGTTCTCGAGTTTCTTCTGTTCATAACAGTGTGTAGGAAGTTGTTTGTCTATGTGGGCAATGTTTATACTTGGACAAGATGGCTGAATATAGGAAACTACGTGAAAACATGAATAATTCAGAGAAAATGGCAGTAAATAGATGATAACTCGTTTAGAACAGCTGAAACGAATTCTCCAAGTCAGTTCTTAGTGTAGAAAGGTCGGGGGGGGGTGGGGGGGGGGGGGGAGGGGGGTAGGGGGGTGGGGGGCAACGGGGGGGGGGGGGGAAAGGTGGGGGGGGGGGGGGGGAAAAAAAAAAAAAAAAAAAATAAAAAAAAAAAGAGAGAAAAAAAAAAAAAAAAAAAAGAAAAAAAGAATAACAGAATAAAAAAATTAAAAAAAAAAAAACAACTAAAAAAAAAAAAAAACAAAAAAAAAAAAAAAAAAAAAAAAAAAAAAAAAAAAAAAAAAAAAAAAGAAAAAAAAAAAAAAAAAAAAAAAAAAAATAACAAAAAGAAATCAGAATTTTTTGGGGGGCCCACTTAAATAAAATTTTTTTTTTTTACTTAAGAAGTAAAACCTTAAAGTTTCAAAAAAGTTTGGGGGAAAAAATAAAAAATTTAAGTTTTCTGTTTTAAAATTTTTTAAACCCCAAAACTAGTTGGGAAATTTGATTTTGGGTTAACTGTTTGGGTTTTTTTTTTTCATTTCCCAATCTTTTTTGGTTAATTTAAAAAAACTACAAGAAAACTATAATTGGGGGAAAAAATTTAAAAGTGAGAACCCCAAAAAGGTAATAAAAAACTAACCCTTTTTGTTTGTGTAAAAAGATCAGAAGGAAACCTTTTTTAGAGTTGAATTTTTAACTTTGAATTAATTTTTATTTAAAATACCCTATAAGGAAAGTGTTCGTCTCAAATAACTTTGGGAAAAAAAAAAACCATTGCATTTTGGGGGAAAACAAAATTCCCTGAATTATTTTTTTACCATAATTAGGGAAGGCTCAGTTTTTCTCTTAAACGGGTTGAAAATTTTTTTCAG
>JAPZQD010000070.1:0-51095 GCA_036971965.1 Nyctalus aviator | reverse complement strand
ACACCATGAACAACTGGCATTTATTCCAGGGATGTATAGATGGTACCATATCCACAAATGAATAAATGAGTTACTTCACATAAAGTGAAGTCTACAAACTACACAATCATATTAATAGATGCAGAAAAGGCATTTGATATAATCATCCATTAATGATCAAATTATCAGCCTCATGAGAATAGAGGGAACATACCTCAATGTAATAAAGGTCATATATGACAATCCCAAAGCTAACATCAGGTGCATTGGGCAAAGCAAACAAACATATTAAGTTGGTAGTTTTACCTGTCCTATAAATTATAGGGTGTTTTATGGCAGGAAATGGTTGCTGGGAGGTTGGACAGGAGGAAATTATGGGGATTTGGACTAAAGTGGCAGTGTGGGGGGTTATAAGAAGTGATTGGATTCAGGATTTATGTCAAAGATAATGCTGGCGGTAATCATTGGTGTTTTGGATGTGATGCTGGAACAATAGAAATCAACAATATCATAGAGTGTTTTGCCTGAGAGACTGGGGAAGAGTAGATTGTTTTTCTATCCAAGGAAGCAAGTGTGGAGCCAACTGGGAATGGGGTTGAGGAATACTGGCAGGAGTTTCACTCTGGAAGTACTAAAGCTTTTAGGGTTGTGATTTCAGTTGAAACCAAAGGTTGAGAAGTAGGTAGTCAAGACTAGGAGAAGAAATGAGGGTCTATCGCTTTCCTTTGCTGGATGTTACTTTGTCCAGATTCAGAAATTTCACCGAGGTCTAGTTGACTCCAACATTCAAACTCTTTTCACAAGGTTCTTCTCTGTCCCTAACAGCCCATCTAGGGACAAAAACAATTTGCCTGTTGGCCCATTGTCTTCTATAGAAATTTAAAATTTGTGAATAGCATAAAGGCTATGACAGTCCCCCAACAGGGCACAGAAGCATGGACTGTGGACAACTTGCCTGGCTTTACAGGAATGTCCCCAGAATGAATCCTAGAGACAGCACTCTTATCCTCACCATGACTGTATCACTCTGCTTTATTACATTTAGAAGGCACAAACCAGACAATTTATCTAAGTAACCAATCAATTTAGTCTTCACTAATATAACTGCCATGTACCAGTTCTCTCCCGATAGCAATAATTCATTCTGCCTGAAAATTTAAAGAAATTCTGGTCCATGATGTATTTAATCTAACATTCTTGATGTGCTCTTATCAAATTTGTCTAATAATCTACACAGTACAGCCAAACCCTAAAGATCAAACTGTAATGACATAAACTCTGCTGCTTCTAGTCTCAGGCTTTAATTCCTTGTCACATATTAGATTTTTAAATAAATTGAGAACTATCATTTCTCATTAGTTCTTATAAAACAGTTATCTTTTCTAGAAGTAATTGTTGAGTGCCTGCTACTTAATACTTTGTGGGTGAAACAGTGATTAAGACAATGATCTCTTTGAGCTCTAGGATCTTAAAATTTAGGAAGGACTCAGTTTTTAAGTTCACACACACACACACACACACACACACACACACAAACACACACACCTATCCTTAGCTATTTGAACACTTATACTACCTTCTGTAATTGCATATGCTGGATACCTATCCTGCCCTGATCTGGCATTTTCTTCTTACATAATATCTTCTTCTTTCTTATAACTTCAGTTTTTGAACTACACAGTTTGCCTTTTAGACCTTCCTTCAGCAGTTACAGTTTTATGCTATACTTGTTGATTTCCTCTTTTTTCAGTTGTTTACTTGACTGTGAGTAACTTGAGAGGGAACATTTTTTATTTAACCCTTATACCCTGGGCTTATTTTCGCAGAGTGTTCACATAAAAAATATGCATTGAATGAAGAAATGAATTCAATACTGGATTGGGATGTACTACATGGTGGGATGATTTAGTATTTTAAAAATTAGGAGCATATGTTTCTAACAGAGTGGAAATAGTTAGACAGTCAGTAAAATTATTTAACTATTGTTTATTTTAATGTCAATTTTACTCCAAACTTATAATTTGGATTTCAGGTGGATCAACATATGAGATTGATTTCTGTTTCAGAAAAGTATGGGTGGGAAAGGAGGGAGAATAAGGTACACTGTCATTCTAAAAATCTGTCCTGATATGAATCAATTTAGGTAGTTCTCTGTATGCTTTTTAAAATTTATCTCATTGTTGAAGTATTACAGATATATCCTTTATTCCTCATTGATCCCCTCCACTCTGCACTCCACCACCACTCAGGTCTTCACCACACTACTGCCTGTGTCCATGGGTATGCATACATGCATGTACTAGTAGGTTCTTTGTTTAATACATTCCTCTTTGCTGTTCTCTGTACGTTTTAATTCTGTTACACGGGCCTATAGTATTTTAATATAAACAGGGCAGTATAAGGTATGGGCAAATTCAAAAGGAGTGCGTTTTCTAAGGAGATATAGAGAATTGTTTTCAATTGGTAATCAGGATGAATTAAGATAAGCAGGTAGAAAATACTAAAGAGCTTGATGAGACTAAAGCAGTAAGAGGTACAATAGAAACTTGTTAACTGACTGATTTCATTTTCATACAGAAGAGACTAAACCGGTTATTAAAAGTTAGACTATTCCTCAGACAGAGCTGGAGAAGAGAGCAGTAGTGAAAATTACTGTGTACAAAGGCCAGAAAGCATGGCATTGGAGATATGTTTGGTCTAGTTTTATTAGATGGAAATAAGTCATATTTTAAAAAAGGAAAAAAGATGTTTTGTTTGTTTGTTTGTTTGTTTGTTTTTGTTGTGTGTTTTTTTTTTTAAATAGACTTGCTCCTGGATGTGAGGGACTTCCTATGACATGCTATAGAATTGGTACTGAGTCATAGTCCGTAGGCAATACAGAGTTCATTAAGGTTTTCAACAGCTGACATGATTAATTTTGTAAGTATTATACCGTGAAAATATAAATAAATGCCTCAGTAGCCCAGAGGTACTTATTATTGATTTTTTAGCACATGTAAGAATTACTGGCATCTTTTAGTTGCTCAGTTGATCTTTGTGGAGTGACTTAATAAACATGATGGTCTAATTGCTGAATAAAGGAATGCTGGCTATAGGAGCATAGCTGGGACACTATTTCAGAAGTTTGGGCAAGAGATGATGAATGCATTTAGAGGGGTGGCCTCAGATTTGGAGATAAATTTTGTATAGAATCAGCAAAGTTTAGTGATGATTTAGATGGAGAAGGCAGAGGGGGAATTCTGTGATGGTCTAAAGTTCCTGTATTGTCAAAGAGAATACAGGAAGAGGAGAAGCAAAGAGGGGGTAGAGAAAGACAGAGTTTACTTTTAAAGTCTCGGAGTTGTGGTGGTTTCAGTTCAATAGAGTGAGTTCCAATAGAAAGGAAGTTCATTATAAATACAATTTGTACCCTTAGGAAGCATTTGCCTGGTTGAGGGTTTAAACTATCATAATATTGGATGTCATTTCTTAGAGAAGTGGGTGATGTATCCTAAAGAGACACCCCTGACCCTCTGCCTGGGATTCCTTTCCCACCTCATTCAACTGGTGAATTTCCATTCATTGATTGAGGCACAGCATAAACTTTATCTTCTCTTTGAAACATTCCTTTAAATTGTTCAATTTCTTTTCACTTGCTGCTTCTCTTCTCCCATCTGAGCACAGTCACTACTACTTTCTCAGTATCCATCAGTGGCAGATGAAGTGCTGAGCACAGTACATTCTTAGTGGTGGTCAGTCCTCACTGTGATGCAGAGAGGCAGGCGCTTCTGTTATTCCTTATTTTTTCAATTTTTTCATTTTATTGGCATGACATTGGTCAACATGAATATATAGGTTTCCTGTGAGGATTTCTAACTTTAAAAAAATCTGTATAGAGCACCATGTGTCCACCACCCAAAATCAAGTTTTCTCCTGTCGCCTCATATTAGGACCCTTTGGTCTCCTCATCCTCCAGGAAGCATCACACATTTGTGTACATAAATTTCAGTTTTTATTCCAAATATGAGTGAAATTCTAATGTTCTTAGCTTTTCCCATTTGACTTATTTCAGTAAGTATAATGTTGTCAAGGTTCATCCATGTTGTTGTAAATGACACTCTTTCATCTTTTCTTATGGCTGAGTAGTATTCCATTGTGTATATGTACCACATCTCTTTATTCAGTCCTCTGTCTTAGGGCAATTTGCATTTTTTTTTCTTAGTTTCACAAATTTTTTAAAATTTCTTTATTGATTAAGGTGTTACATATGTGTCCTTATTCTCCCTGTTTCCCCCCTATAGCCCACTCAGGCCCTCACCCTACTATTATCAGTGTCTATCGGTTAGGCTTATATACATTCCTACAAGTTCTTTGGTTGACCTCTTCCCTGTATCCTAACCCTCCCCTACTTTCCCTTTGAGGTTTGATGGTCTGATCAGTGTTTCTCTGTCTCTTGATCTGTTTTTATTCATCAGGTTATGTTTATTATATTCCATAAATGAGTGAGATCATGTGATATTCATCTTTCCCTGACTGGCTTATTTCACTTAGCATGGTGGTCTCCAGTTCTATTCATGCTGTTGCAAATGGTAAGAATTCCTTCTTTTCTATCACTCTCTGGTGGTCTAGTGGTCCGGAATCAATGTCAGGGCACTTTGGCTGTTTCCATGTCATGGACATTGTAAATAATGCAATAAACATAGGGGTGCATTTATCTTTGAATATAAATTATTTTTTATTTTGGGGTTATATACATCCAGGAGAGAAATTGCTGGGTAGTGTGGTAGCTGTATTCTTAATTTTTTTGAGGAATCACCAGACTGCTTTCCATAGTGGTGGTACCCGTCCATATTCTCATCAGCAGTGAATGAGTGTTCCCTTGTTTCACGCCCTCACCAGCACTTGGCATTTGTTGATTTGTTTATGATAACCATTCTGACAGGATTGAGGTTATACTTCATAGTACTTTTAATTTACCTCTCTCTGCTGATTAGTGACTTTGAGGCCATATATATGTCCTCTTTAGAGAGGTGTCTATTCAGTTCCTTTGCAAATTTTTTAATTGATTGTCTTCCTCTTAAGTGGTATGAGTTCCTTATATATTGGAAATAAACCAATAAACCCATTATCGTAAGTATCATTGGTAAATATGTTCTCTCATGAAGTGGGCTTCCTTTACAGTGACTTATAAAATACCAAGATTAGTTATTTTACATCTTAGGTTCAATTTATTCATAGGTGTGTGTGTGTGTGTGTGTGTGTGTGTATGTGTATGTTTTGTGTTTAGCAATGGGATTGTTTTCTTAGTTTTCATTGCTGGTAGTTCATTATTTTGTATAAAATCACCACTAAGTTCTGGATATTTACTTTATATCATGCTATTGTACTACATTCATTTATCAGTTCTAGTAATTTTAAAAATATATAAATTTTATTGACTTTTTAAAGAGAGGAATAGAGAAGGACAGAGAGCCAGAAACATCGATAAGAAAGAATCATCTACCAGCTGCCTCTTGCACACCTCCCACTGGGGATGTGCAGCAACAAAGGTACATGCTCTTGACTAGAATCAAACCTAAGACCTTTCATTTTGCAGGCCGATGCTCTATCCACTCAGCCAAACTGGCCTTGGCTCTAGTAATTTTTGATTGGAATCTTTAGGGTTACTTCATATAGTATCATGTAATCTGCAAAAAATAACAGTTTTACTGCTTCCTTTTCAATTTCCATTCCTTTTATTTATTTATTATTGTCTGATTGCCGTGGCTACGATTTCTAGTACCATGTTGACTAGTAGTGGTGAAAGTGCATATCTTGTGCTGTTCCTGATTTTAAAGGAGGCACTTTTAGTTTTTCCCCATTGAATAGGACATTGTCTGTAGGTTTGTCATATATGTTCTTTATTATGTCGAAGTATGTTCACTCTATTCCTAATTTCCAAAGAGTTTTTATTATAAACTAGAGGCTCTATGCATGGAATTCATGCAAGGGGCTCCTCCCTCAAAGCCCTGCTGGCTAGCTGTCAAAAAGGATGTCTGGAAGGGCATCCATAATATTTAACATATTATGCTTTTAGCATTATAAACCAGCCTAGCATCCAGATAAGACACAAAAAGGCTCATATTGTTAATTGACGATTTCATTTCCATAGAGAGGACCCTAAACTGGTTATTAAAAGTTGGACTATTCATCGATAGAGCAGGAGGGGAGAGCAGAAGTGACAATTACTGTGTACAAAGTACTATGGACACAAGTTTGGTATCGTTTGGCTAGTTGAAAATGAGTCATTTTTAGAAAAGGTTTCTTTAAAATACCCTGGCTCCTCAATGTGAGGTACTTTGTATGACATGCTACATATTGGTACTGAGTCAGAGTCTGTATGCAAATAGAGTAGATGGAGGTGTTGAACAGAGTTGACAGGATTAATTTTCAAAGTTATACTGTGAGAATATGAATAAATGCCTCAGTAGCTCAGAGGTACTCATTATTGATTTTTAGTACTTGAAAGTATTACTGGCATTTTTAGTTGCTCAGTTAATCTCTGTAGAGTGAGTGAGTAAACGTGATTGGCTAATTGCTTAATAAAGGAATACTGAGTATAGGAGCATAGCTGGGACACTATTTCAGAAGTTTAGGCAAGAGATGATGAATGCATTTGGAGGGACTCAGATTTGGAAGGTAAACTTTGTATAGAATCAGCAAAATTTAGTGATGACTCAAATGGAGAGGGCAGAGAGGAAAAGGAGGAGTCTGTGATGGTCTGAAGTTTCTGTATTGTCAAAGAGAATACAGGAAGAAGGGAAGTAAAGAGTGGGCTGAGAAAAACTGAGTTTACTTTTAAAGTCTGGGAGTTTGTGGTGGTTACAGGAAATCAATAGATTGAGTTCCAATAGAAAGGGAGTTCATTAGAAATATAATTTGTCCCCCTAGGACACATTTGCCTAGTTGAGAGTTTACACCACAATAGTAAACTATTTATCCACAATTTTGTAATGGATATCATATTTTAGAGAAGTGAATGATGTAGCCTAAGGAGGCAATCTTGGGACACCCCTGACCCTCTGCCTGGAATCCCTTTCATACATCATTAAACTGGAGAATTTCCATTCATTGATTGAGACACAGTGGAAACTTTAGCTTCTCTTTAAAACATTCTTTTACTTTTCAATTTCTTCTCCCTAGCTCTTCTCCTCTCCCTTATGAGCTCAGTCACTATTACCTGCCCAGTGTACATCTGCGGCAGATGAAGTGGTGAGCACTGTACATCCTTAGTGGTGGTCAGTCCTCACCGTGATGCAGTGAGGCAGGTGCTTCTGTTGTTTCTTATTTTTTCAATTATTTTTTACTTTATTAAATTGTATTGGTGTGACATTGGTCAACATGAACATAGAGGTTTCATGTGTGGATTTCTAAGTTACAAAATCTGTGTATAGCACCTGGTGTCCACCACCCAACATGAAATTTTCTCCTGTCACCTCATATTAGGACCCCCTTCTCTCCGCATCCCTTGGGAAACATCACTCTGCTATTTGTGTTCATAAGTTTTGGTTTTATATCCCACATATGAGTAAAATCATATGGTTCTTAGCTGCTTCTGTCTCAATTGTTTCACTTAGCATAATGTTCTCAAGGTTGTTGTAAATGATGCTTTCCCCTCTTTTTTATGGCTGAGTAGTATTCCATTGTGTATATGTATCACATCTCTTTATCCTGTCCTCTTTTTCTGTCTCAGGGCAATTTGGCTATTTCCATGTCTTGGCCACCGTGAATAATGATGCAATGAACATATATACATCTTTGAAAATAAATTGTTTTGAATTTTTGGGGTATATATACCCAGGAGAGGAATTACTGGGTAGTATGGTAGTACTATTCTTAATTCTTTAGGATTTACCAGACTGCTTTCCATAGTGGTTGTACCAGCCTATATTCTCACCAGCAATGAATGAGGGTTCCTTTTCTTTCATATTCTCTCCAAAGCTTATTATTGCTTCTCTAGTTGATAATGGCCACACTCTAACAGGTATAAAGTGATATTTCATTGTAGTTTTAATTTGCATTTCCATAATTGCCAGTGAGGTTGAACATATATCTATTGGTTGTTTGTATGTGTTCTTGGAAGTGGTATTTTTCAGGTCCTATGCTCACTTTTATGATTTGATTGTTTGTTTGTTTGGTTTTGAGTTTTATGAGTTCTTTATATATTTTGGAAATGGAACCTTTGTCAGGCATACATTTGTGTTGAGCAGGGACTTCTTTATTGAGTTATAGGTGGTCTGCCTATTGAGATATTAGATGAAGAGGAAAGACTGTGCTCCTCTGCAGCCATTCCTCTGATGTCACTTCCTGTTCTTTCATTTTGTGCATGAGAGCATGTTGGGGTGCAGGTAGAGCTACAACTTGAAAAAATAAAAACTAAAGCAAGGGGACAGAGATAGACATTAGAAGAAATGAGGTTTTACTATGATTGTCACCTAGGCCAGAGACCATACTCTTTCTTTAGGTCAGTTGTGTCATTCCCTAGGGGTCAAAGCATTTATTCTTGCAAATGATATAGCATTTAGCATATTGTATTATAAGTTATCTGATTTCAATCTTTGTTCACTGTGTACAAGATTGGGGCCTGAAAGGAATGTGGGAGGTTGACCAGTTGGGGAGGGCCTGTGGGAGGGTTCCAAGGCTAGTCCAGCACATATTGCTCAGTGCCAATTGGCCGGACCCCGGCTGAAAGCTAACCTACCAGTCAGAGAATCTGCTCCATGGTGGTCAGTGCACATCATAGTGAGCGAGTGAGCATCCTTAGCATACCATTAGCATATTATGATTTGATTGGTTGAACAGGTGACTGGATTACCAGGCATTTAGCATATTAGTCTTTTAGTATATAGGATTATTTTTAGTGTTAAAAGTATTACCATGTCCCCCATTATTCCCCATTGAACCCCTCCAGTACACACCCACCCCACAAAGGCCTTTACCACACTATTGTCTGTGCCTCTGGGCTATGCTTCTATACATATAAGTTTCCTGGTTAGTCTCTCTCCGCTTCCATCCTCCATCTCTACCTTTCCTCTGAGTTTCCACCGTCTGTTACATGCTTCTATGTCTGTGGGTTTATATTGTTCATCAGTTTATGTTGTTCATTAGATTCCACATAGGAGTGGAATCATGTGATACTTATTTTTCTCTAACTGGCTCATTCTGCTTAGCCTAATTCTGTCCATGTCCCTCCATGGCATTCCAAAGGATAAATTCCTCTCACAGTTGCATAGTATTCCAGGGTGTAAATGTACCACAGATTTTTTTATCCACTCATCTACTGATGGGGACTTCGGTTGCCTCCATATCTTAGCTATTGTAAGTTGCACTGCTATGAAAATAGGCATGCATATATTCTTTCTGATTGGTGTTTCAGTTTTCTTAGGCTATATTCCAAGACATGGCATCACTGGGTCAAATGGCTTTTTCCTTTTAAATTTCTTTAGGTAATTCCACACTGTTGTCCACAGTGGCTGCACCAGTCTGCCTCCCAACCATCAGTGCACCAGGGTTCCCTTGTTTCCACATCCTCACCAGCACTTGACATTGGTTGTTTTGTTGACAATAGCCATTCTGAAAGGATTGAGGTTATACTTCATTGTAATTTTAATTTACCTCTCTCTGATGATTAGTGACTTTCAGCCCTTTACCATATGTCTATTGGCCATAAGTATGTCCTCTTTATAGAGGTGTCTATTCAGGTCTTTTGCAAAATTTTTAATTGATTTTTTAATCTCCCTTATAAATGCTATGAGTTCCTTATATATTGGAAATAAACCAATAAACCCATTATCATAAGTATCATTGGTAAATATGTTCTCTTATGAAGTGGGCTTTCTTTACAGTAACTTATAAATTACCAAAATTAGGTCTTTTACATCTTAGGTTCAACTTATTCATAGATGTGTGTGTGTGTGTGTGTGTGTGTGTGTGTGTGTGTTAGCAATGGTATTGTTTTCTTCATTTCCATTTTGATAGTTCATTATTTTGTATAAAATCACAATTGAGTTCTGGATATTTATTTTGTATCATGCTGCTGTACTACATTCATTTATCACTTCTAGTATTTAAAAAACATATTTTATTGATTTTTTACAGAGAGGAAGAAAGTGGGATGGTTAAAAACATCTATGAGAGAGAACCATTGATCAGGTGCCTCTTGCACGCCCCCTACTGGGGATGTGCCTGCAAGCAAGGTACATGCCCTTGACCAGAATCAAACCTGTGACCTTTCAGTCCTCAGCCTGACGCTCTATCCACAGAGCCAAAGCATTTTGGCAGTTCTAGTAAATTTTTTAGTGGAATCTTGAGGGTTACCTCCCTATAATATCATGTAATCTGCAAATAATAACAGTTTTACTGCTTCCTTTTCAATTTCAATGCCTTTTATTTCTTCTTTTTGTCTGATTGATGTGGCTAGGATTTCCAGTACCATGTTGACTAGTAGTGGTGAAAGTGAGCATCCCTGTGCTGTTCCTGATTTTAAGGGAGGCACATTTAGTTTTTCCCAATTGAATATGACATTGGCTGTGGGTTTGTCATATATGTTCTTTATGATGTGTAACCTCCATTCCCAATTTCCCAAGAGTTTTTATTATAATCTAGAGGCTCTATGCATGCAATTAGTGCAAGTGGATCCAGCCTTAACAGCCCTGCTGGCTAGCTGTCAAAAAGGATGTCTGGAAGGGCATCCATAATATTTAACATATTATTGTTTTAGCATTATAAACGGGTGCTCTATTTTTTCATCTGATTTTTCTGTATCAATTGATATGATCGTGAGCTTTTATTTTTCATTTTTTAAATGTGGGGAATCTCATTTATTGATTTGTGGATATTGTACCAGCCTTGTATCCAGATAAGACACAAAAAGACTCATATTGTGAGATGCAATTTATAGAAAACAGGCAGAAAGAAAAAAAAAGAAACGAATACTATATCAGAGGTTTCATGGGACAGAAGGAGTGGGGAATGAGTACTTTTGGGGCAGGGCTTTCTTTTCCTTTTGGGGTGATGGGACATTTGGAAACTAGGCAATGGTGGTGATAACACAGCATCATGGGTGTACTCCATACTCAGAAATGGCAAAATTTAAAATACAAGTAATATTTATTATTTAAGATTAGTAACAACATGGGAAAATGAAGACTAAAAAAAGAAAAAAATGATAAAATAAAAAAAACGGAATCATGCCCTGGAGAAAACAAAAATGCAACAATTAAAGAGAATAAAAGTAAAAGGTCAATGAGTGGGGGTAAAACCAACACTTCTCATGAGAGAGAGAGACCACATTTAACAAACAGGCATTGAGCTGGCCCTGAAGCCTTTTTTAGAGGCAGCTCCTCATCTGAGTCTGGAAGCAGGACAGCGTCAAGGGAGGGCTGTGCAGCCAGGGGTGGAGGGTCCTCAGTTAAGTCAGGAGTGCTGCCAGGCCTGCCTGCCTCTTCAGCAGGGGCTGCTGGAGATGGCGAGACTGTTGCAGGTGGACAGGCCTCTACATCTGCCTCTGCATTGGGCTTCTCTGGGTGGGCAAGTTGTTGAAACAGGAGCCTGCTCTGCCCCCTTGGGCGGGTCCTGTAGTTGTGAGAGGAGAAAAGATCACCCACCAGCCTGCATTTCCATGTGCCTTCCACACACAGAACACAGCAGCAGCTATGAATCCCCCATAGGATATCCTCCCAGTGGAACATCCCACCGGTGGTGGTCTTTGCTTCTAGTGCCCCTGGGGTGCTCCCAGTAAATCTGGGCTGAGTCCTCCACATACACTTGCATCCACCTCTACCCCATATCACCTCAACCTCCTCCAACTTCTTAAACTTGGGTTTTGCCTCCTTTGGCTCCAATTCATCAGGCCAGTTTTGTTGAGCATGGGCACTGTGCTCCAGGTGGAGTCAACATTGGTGAACTGCCAGCAGAGAATGAGTGGCTTTGAGGTTGGAGGCTTGTTGGGCTTGAGCAGGTTTGGTGAAGTAATCCTTCCTCACCCATCTATGGGCTCTATTTCCCCAGACCCCCCCAGATAGCCACACTCACTTCGGACCTGTTCTGGCCCTCAGTGGTGTGGTTCACCTGCCCCTCACTGGTGGACATGGATGGGGGGGTCTTCATTGACCAGCTGCTGCTCCATGACCTGGGATGAACTCTGCAATGATAATGACCGGCAGTTGGTTAGGAGGCCTCAAACCCTGCCCAGCTGTACTCCCTGCTGCTTCTGCCGATGGCCAATACACTGGTCCCCTATCTGAGTTTGTCCTCAGACCAGAGCAGTGACTTCACTTCCTGACAAGAGCAGTGACCTCACTTCCTGATAGGAGCAGCAACCTCACTTCCTGACGATGGAGCCCCACGGAACCTGGAGCCTGGTAACCAGGCAGCCCCATTCTATAACTGCCCTTCCCACCTCACTCGGAGAGTGGCATTAGAGAGGGCAGCATGTTTTCTTGTTGTCTCCCAGTGTGCCGTGGCCGAGGCCTCAAGAGAGGCAGTGATGAGAATGTTTCTGCACGTGCCCACAGCAGGGTCCAGACAAAACCTAGACGCCGCCTGAGGCCTTTTTCACGCAGGAACCCAAAGGTAGCGCAGGGAGGTTTACTGAGGCCAGGCCACCACTCTGATCCCCCTGAGCAGCCCCATGTCTGCTGTCTGTGTGTGTGTGTGTGTGTGTGTGTGTGTGTGTGTGTGTGTGAATAGAAGAGCGGGGGATTCACGTGAGGCTTGTCTGTCTGGAGCAGGAACAGGGCTGGGCCTGATCCAGAGCAGAAGGTGCAGTGTGCACAAGCAGCAGTGACTGGGCCAGGCTTGAGGACTCCGCACTGGCTGATGGTCACTTTCATTGCAGAGCTCTACCTTCATGGAGGTGGAGCAGCAGCTGGCTGAGGAAGAGCCCTGTGACATGGGCAGCAGTGAGGGCCCGGTGAGCCACACCACCGAGGGCCAGGAAAGGCCTGAAGTGAGTGTGGCCACCTGGTGCTCTGGGGACCCAGGGCCCGTGGATGGACAACCAGGGACTCCTCCACCTGAGCCGCCCAGGCTCCTCAGGCCTCCAACCCCGAAACAGCCCAGGTTCAACCGGCAGCTCAAAGTTTTCACCAGTGACCTGTACTGTGGTGCCCATGTCAACCAGACTCGCCTGGAACACCCTGAGCCCAAAGAGGCAAAGATTAATGGTGAGAATCTGGTCAAGTGAGGTTGTTATTAGAAGTGAAGCTGCATGGGAGCTTCTGGGGATGGATTATTGCCAGGCACACAGGGAGCACCCCAGAGGCTGGACAGGAGCAAAGATTGGCCTTACACCACCCATCTGTTGGTCTGGGGGTGGGGAGGACATCCTAAGGTGGGTCCTGGGCTGTGGTGTTGTGTTTTGGGGGGACACATGGACATGCTGGCATCTGTGTGATCGTTTTTCCCCTTTCAACTCCAGCACCAGTCCAGGGGGCAGCGGCAGCTCCTCCTGTCACAACTGAGGTTTATCCTGAAGAACAGGATGTAGAGTTGGAGGCATCACCACCTCCAGAGCTTTCACCACCTCCAGCAGCCTCTCCAGCTGCAGCTGTGGAGCCAGGGCCGGCCCCAGAGGAAACTGAGGCTCCACCATCACTGGATGAAGAACCCTCCCTGGAGCCCAGGCTTGTTCCTGCCTCAGAGGAGGAACTGCCTCGGGAGGGCCCAGCTCAAGGGCCCCTTGTTGAATGTGCTCCACCTGTCCCAAGGGACAACCTTGATTTTATCATTTTCTTTTCCTTTTTTATTTTGTTTGTATGTGTTCCATGGAGTGGTTCAATTTTCTATCTTTTGATGCTTATTGCTTGGGCATTTTGGGGGATTATTGCTTTTATCATTTTATTTTTCATGTTATTATCCTTCTTTTTCCCATTGTGCAATTTATTTTAAATAATAAAAGTTGCCATTTGTGTTTTAAATGGTGCCATTCCTGAGCATGTAGTACATCGGGATGCTGTGCAGGCCTTACCACTGTCCAGTTGCCAGATATCCCATCTCTCCACAAGGAAACCAGCACCAACAATGTTCACACCCCACTCCTCCTCCTCTGGAAAACCCTGATCTGTCTTTGTTTTTATTTCTTTAAATTTATGGATAATTCCTTTTAATGGAATCTTCATAAAAATATTTGTCAGTCACATATTTTTAAAGATATATTTTTATTGATTTTTTACAGAGAGGAAGAGAGAGGGATAGATAGTTAGGAACATTGATAAGAGAGAATCATCTATCAGCTGCTTCTTGGACACACCCCCTGGGGATGGGCCCGCAAACCAGGTACATTCCCTTAACTGGAATGGAACTGGGGACCTTTCAGTCCACAAACCGACACTCTATCCACTGAGCCAAACCAGTTTGGGCCAGCTCACATATTTTTATAGCATTTTTGTAATCCCAGCTGGATGAGACATCAGATGTAAAAGAATATGCTTTCTTAGTAAGTGTGTGTATAACATCAGGAAAGACAACTAATTGTAACTCCGAAGTTAATCAGGAATGTTCCAAAAAAACTTAAGAGGTGTGAAGACTCTCAAGCTTATCCTCAGAGGCCAGCATTATCCTAATTCTAAAACCAGATAAAGACACCACAAAGAAAGAAAAATATAAGTAATATTCCTGATGAGCATAGATGCTAAAATCCTCAATAAAATATCAGCAAACTGGATCCAGCAATACATTAAAAATATCATACACCATGATCAACTGGCATTTATTCCAGGGATGTATAGATGGTACCATATCCACAAATGAATAAATGAGTTACTTCACATAAAGTGAAGTCTACAAACTACACAATCATATTAATAGATGCAGAAAAGGCATTTGATATAATCATCCATTAATGATCAAATTATCAGCCTCATGAGAATAGAGGGAACATACCTCAATGTAATAAAGGCCATATATGACAATCCCAAAGCTAATATCAGGTGCATTGGGCAAAACAAACATATTTTAAGTGGTAGTTTTACCTGTCCTATAAAGTATAGGGTGTTTTATTGCAGGAATGGTTGCTGGGAGGTTGGACAGGAGGAAATTATGGGGATTTGGACTAAAGTGGCAGTGTGGGGGGTTATAAGAAGTGATTGGATTCAGGATTTATGTCACAGCTAATGCTGGCAGGAATCATTGGTGTTTTGGATGTGATGCTGGAACAATAGAAATCAACAATATCATAGAGTATTTTGTCTGAGAGATTGGGGAAGAGTAGATTGTTTTTCTATCCAGGGAAGCAAGTGTGGAGGTGACTGGGAATGGGTCTTGGGGAATAATGGCAGGAGTTCCTTTCTGGAAGCCCTAAAGCTTTTAGGGTTGTGATCTCAGTTGAATCCAAAGGTTGAGAAGTAGGTAGTCAGGACAAGGAGAAGAAATGAGGGTCTGGTGCTTTCCTTTGCTGGATGTTACTTTGTCCAGATTCAGAATTTTCACCGAGGTCTAGTTGACTCCAGCATTCAAACTCTTTCCACAAGGTTCTTCTCTGTCCCTAACAGCCCATCTAGGGACAAAAACAATTGGCCTGTTTGCCCATTGTCTTCTATAGAAATTTAAAATTTGTGAATAGCATAAAGGCTATGACAGTCCCCCAACAGGGCATAGAAGCATGGACTGCGGTCAACTTGCTTTACAGGAATGTCCCCAGAATGAATCCTAGAGACAGCACTCTTATCCTCACCATGACTGTATCACTCTGCTTTATTACATTTAGAAGGCACAAACCAGACAATTTATCTAAGTAACCAATCAATTTAGTCTTCACTGATAGAACTGCCATGTACCAGTTCTCTCCTGATAGCAATAATTAATTCTGCCTGAAAATTTAAAGAAATTCTGGCCCATGATGGATTTAATCTAACATTCTTTATGTGCTCTTATCAAATTTGTCTAATAATCTACACAGTACAGCCAAACCCTAAAGATCAAACTTAAAAATCTGTAATTACATAAACTCTGCTGCTTCTAGTCTCAGGCTTTAATTCCTTGTCACATATTAGATTTTTAAATAAATTGAGAACTATCATTTCTCATTAGTTCTTATAAAAGTTATCTTTTCTAGAAGTAATTGTTGAGTGCCTGCTACTTAATACTTTGTGGGTGAAACAGTGATTAAGACAATGATCTCTTTGAGCTCTAGGATCTTAAAATTTAGGAAGGACTCAGTTTTTAAGTTCCCACACACACACACACAAACACACACACACACACACACAAACACACTCCTATCTTAAGCTATTTGAACACTTATACTCTCTTCTGTAATTGCATGTGCTGGACACCTATCCTGACCTGATCTGACATTTTCTTCTTACATAATATCTTCTTCTTTCTTATAATTTCAGTTTTTGAACTACACAGTTTGCCTTTTAGACCTTCCTTCAGCAGCTACAGTTTTATGCTATACTTGTTGATTTCCTCTTTTTTTCAGTTGTTTACTTGACTGTGAGTAACTTGAGAGGGAACATGTTTTATTTAACCCATATCCTGGGCTTATTTACGCAGAGTGTTCACATAAGAATATGTATTGAATGAAGAAATGAATTCAATACTGGATTGGGATGTACTACATGGTGGGATGATTTAGTTTTTAAAAAATTAGGAGCATATGTTTCTAACAGAGTGGAAATAGTTAGACAGTCAGTGAAATTATTTAACTATTGTTTATTTAATGTCAATTTGACTCCAAACTTATAATTTAGATTTGAGGTGGATCAACATATGAGATTGATTTCTATTTCAGAAAATTGCATGTTGGAAAGGAGGAAGAATAAGGTGCTCTGTCATTCTAAAAATCTGTCCTGATATGAATCAATATAGGTAGTTCTCTGTATGTTTTTTAAAATTTTTCTCATGTTGAAGCACTACAGATGTACCCTTTATTCCCCATTGACCCCCTCCACTCTGCACTCCACCAGCACTGAGTTCTTCACCATACTACTGCCTGTGTCCTTGGGTTATGCATATATGCATGTACTAGTAGGTTCTTTGTTTAATCCACTCTTCTTTGCTATTCTCCGTATGTTCTAGTCCTGTTACACAGGCCCATAGTATTTTGATATAAACAGGGCAGTATAAGGTATGGGCGAATTCAAAAGGAGTGAGTTTTCTAAGGAGATATAGAGAATTGTTTTCAATTGGTAATCAGGATGAATTAAGATAAGCAGGTAGAAAATACTAAAGAGCTTGATGAGACTAAAGCAGTAAGAGGTACAATAGAAACTTGTTAATTGACTGATTTCATTTTCATACAGAAGAGACTAAACCGGTTATTAAAAGTTAGACTATTCCTCAGACAGAGCTGGAGAAGAGAGCAGTAGTGAAAATTACTGTGTACAAAGGCCAGAAAGCATGGCATTGGAGATATGTTTGGTCTAGTTTTATTAGTTGGAAATAAGTCATATTTTAAAAAAAGGTTTTTGTTTTGTTTTGTTTTGTTTTTGATTTTGTTTTTGTTTTAAATAGACTGGCTCCTGGATGTGAGGGACTTCCTATGACATGCTACAGAATTGGTACTATAGGCAATAATAGTCTATAGGCAATATAGAGTTCATTGAGGTATTCAACAGTTGACATGATTAATTTTGTAAATATTATACTGTGAAAATATAAATAAATGCCTCCGTAGCCCAGAGGTACTTATTATCGATTTTTTAGCACATGAAAGAATTACTGGCATCTTTTAGTTGCTCAGTTGATCTTTGTTTAGTGACTTAATAAACATGATTGTCTAATTGCTGAATAAAGGAATGCTGGCTATAGGAGCATAGCTGGGACACTATTTCAGAAGTTTAGGCAAGAGATGATGAATGCATTTAGAGGGGTGGCCTCAGATTTGGAGATAAATTTTGTATAGAATCAGCAAAATTTAGTGATGATTCAGATGGAGAAGGCAGAGGGGGAAAGGAGAAGGAGTCTGTGATTGTCTGAAGTTTCTGTATTGTCAAAGAGAATACAGGAAGAGGAGAAGTAAAGAGTGGGCAGAGAAAGACAGAGTTTACTTTTAAAGTCTGGGAGTTGTGGTGGTTACAGGAGATCAATAGAGTGAGTTCCAATAGAAAGGACGTTCATTATAAATACAATTTGTACCCTTAGGAAGCATTTGCCTGGTTGAGGGCTTAAACTATCATAATATTGGATGTCATTTCTTAGAGAAGTGGGTGATGTATCCTAAAGAGACACCCCTGACCCTCTGCCTGGGATTCCTTTCCCACCTCATTCAACTGGTGAATTTCCATTCATTGATTGAGGCACAGCATAAACTTTATCTTCTCTTTGAAACATTCCTTTAAATTGTTCAATTTCTTTTCACTTGCTGCTTCTCTTCTCCCATCTGAGCACAGTCACTACTACTTTCTCAGTATCCATCAGTGGCAGATGAAGTGCTGAGCACAGTACATTCTTAGTGGTGGTCAGTCCTCACTGTGATGCAGAGAGGCAGGCGCTTCTGTTATTCCTTATTTTTTCAATTTTTTCATTTTATTGGCATGACATTGGTCAACATGAATATATAGGTTTCCTGTGAGGATTTCTAACTTTAAAAAAATCTGTATAGAGCACCATGTGTCCACCACCCAAAATCAAGTTTTCTCCTGTCGCCTCATATTAGGACCCTTTGGTCTCCTCATCCTCCAGGAAACATCACACATTTGTGTACATAAATTTCAGTTTTTATTCTACATATGAGTGAAATTCTAATGTTCTTAGCTTTTCCCATTTGACTTATTTCAGTAAGTATAATGTTGTCAAGGTTCATCCATGTTGTTGTAAATGACACTCTTTCATCTTTTCTTATGGCTGAGTAGTATTCCATTGTGTATATGTACCACATCTCTTTATTCAGTCCTCTGTCTTAGGGCAATTTGCATTTTTTTTTCTTAGTTTCACAAATTTTTTTAAAATTTCTTTATTGATTAAGGTGTTACATATGTGTCCTTATTCTCCCAGTTTCCCCCCTATAGCCCACTCAGGCCCTCACCCTACTGTTGTCAGTGTCTATCGGTTAGGCTTATATACATTCCTACAAGTTCTTTGGTTGACCTCTTCCCTGTATCCTAACCCTCCCCTACTTTCCCTTTGAGGTTTGATGGTCTGATCAGTGTTTCTCTGTCTCTTGATCTGTTTTTATTCATCAGGTTATGTTTATTATATTCCATAAATGAGTGAGATCATGTGATATTCATCTTTCCCTGACTGGCTTATTTCACTTAGCATGGTGGTCTCCAGTTCTATTCATGCTGTTGCAAATGGTAAGAATTCCTTCTTTTCTATCACTCTCTGGTGGTCTAGTGGTCCGGAATCAATGTCAGGGCACTTTGGCTGTTTCCATGTCATGGACATTGTAAATAATGCAATAAACATAGGGGTGCATTTATCTTTGAATATAAATTATTTTTTATTTTGGGGGTTATATACATCCAGGAGAGAAATTGCTGGGTAGTATGGTAGCTGTATTCTTAATTTTTTTGAGGAATCACCAGACTGCTTTCCATAGTGGTTGTACCAGTCCATATTCTCATCAGCAGTGAATGAGTGTTTCCCTTTCTTTCACGTCCTCACCAGCACTTGGCATTTTTTGATTTGTTGATGATAGCCATTCTGACAGGATTGAGGTTATATTTCATAGTACTTTTAATTTACCTCTCTCTGCTGATTAGTGACTTTGAGGCCATATATATGTCCTCTTTAGAGAGGTGTCTATTCAGTTCCTTTGCAAATTTTTTAATTGATTGTCTTCCTCTTAAGTGGTATGAGTTCCTTATATATTGGAAATAAACCAATAAACCCATTATCGTAAGTATCATTGGTAAATATGTTCTCTCATGAAGTGGGCTTCCTTTACAGTGACTTATAAAATACCAAGATTAGTTATTTTGCATCTTAAGTTCAATTTATTCATAGGTGTGTGTGTGTGTGTGTGTGTGTGTGTGTGTGTATGTGTGTGTGTTTGTGTTTAGCAATGGGATTGTTTTCTTAGTTTTCATTTCTGGTAGTTCATTATTTTGTATAAAATCACCACTAAGTTCTGGATATTTACTTTATATCATGCTATTGTACTACATTCATTTATCAGTTCTAGTAATTTTAAAAATATATAAATTTTATTGACTTTTTAAAGAGAGGAAGAGAGAAGGACAGAGAGCCAGAAACATCGATGAGAAAGAATCATCTACCAGCTGCCTCTTGCACACCTCCCACTGGGGATGTGCAGCAACAAAGGTACACGCCCTTGACTAGAATCAAACCTAAGACCTTTCATTTTGCAGGCCGATGCTCTATCCACTCAGCCAAACTGGCCTTGGCTCTAGTAATTTTTGATTGGAATCTTTAGGGTTACTTCATATAGTATCATGTAATCTGCAAATAATAACAGTTTTACTGCTTCCTTTTCAATTTCCATTCCTTTTACTTATTTATTATTGTCTGATTGCCGTGGCTACGATTTCTAGTACCATGTTGACTAGTAGTGGTGAAAGTGCATATCTTGTGCTGTTCCTGATTTAAAGGAGGCACTTTTAGTTTTTCCCCATTGAATAGGACATTGTCTGTAGGTTTGTCATATATGTTCTTTATTATGTCGAAGTGTGTTCACTCTATTCCCAATTTCCAAAGAGTTTTTATTATAAACTAGAGGCTCTATGCATGGAATTCATGCAAGGGGCTCCGCCCTCAAAGCCCTGCTGGCTAGCTGTCAAAAAGGATGTCTGGAAGGGCATCCATAATATTTAACATATTATGCTTTTAGCATTATAAACCAGCCTAGCATCCAGATAAGACACAAAAAGGCTCATATTGTTAATTGACGATTTCATTTCCATAGAGAGGACCCTAAACTGGTTATTAAAAGTTGGACTATTCATCGATAGAGCAGGAGGGGAGAGCAGAAGTGACAATTACTGTGTACAAAGTACTATGGACACAAGTTTGGTATCGTTTGGCTAGTTGAAAATGAGTCATTTTTAGAAAAGGTTTCTTTAAAATACCCTGGCTCCTCAATGTGAGGTACTTTGTATGACATGCTACATATTGGTACTGAGTCAGAGTCTGTATGCAAATAGAGTAGATGGAGGTGTTGAACAGAGTTGACAGGATTAATTTTCAAAGTTATACTGTGAGAATATAAATAAATGCCTCAGTAGCTCAGAGGTACTCATTATTGATTTTTAGTACTTGAAAGTATTACTGGCATTTTTAGTTGCTCAGTTAATCTCTGTAGAGTGAGTGAGTAAACGTGATTGGCTAATTGCTTAATAAAGGAATACTGAGTATAGGAGCATAGCTGGGACACTATTTCAGAAGTTTAGGCAAGAGATGATGAATGCATTTGGAGGGACTCAGATTTGGAAGGTAAACTTTGTATAGAATCAGCAAAGTTTAGTGATGACTCAAATGGAGAAGGCAGAGAGGAAAAGGAGGAGTCTGTGATGGTCTGAAGTTTCTGTATTGTCAAAGAGAATACAGGAAGAAGGGAAGTAAAGAGTGGGCTGAGAAAAACTGAGTTTACTTTTAAAGTCTGGGAGTTTGTGGTGGTTACAGGAAATCAATAAATTGAGTTCCAATAGAAAGGGAGTTCATTAGAAATATAATTTGTCCCCCTAGGACACATTTGCCTAGTTGAGAGTTTACACCACAATAGTAAACTATTTATCCACAATTTTGTAGTGGATATCATATTTTAGAGAAGTGAATGGAGTAGCCTAAGGGGGCAATCTTGGGACACCCCTGACCTTCTGCCTGGAATCCCTTTCATACATCATTAAACTGGAGAATTTCCATTCATTGATTGAGACACAGTGGAAACTTTAGCTTCTCTTTAAAACATTATTTTACTTTTCAATTTCTTCTCCCTAGCTCTTCTCCTCTCCCTTATGAGCGCAGTCACTATTACCTGCCCAGTGTACATCTGCGGCAGATGAAGTGGTGAGCACTGTACATCCTTAGTGGTGGTCAGTCCTCACCGTGATGCAGTGAGGCAGGTGCTTCTGTTGTTTCTTATTTTTTCAATTATTTTTTACTTTATTAAATTGTATTGGTGTGACATTGGTCAACATGAACATAGAGGTTTCATGTGTGGATTTCTAAGTTACAAAATCTGTGTATAGCACCTGGTGTCCACCACCCAACATGAAACTTTCTCCTGTCACCTCATATTAGGACCCCCTTCTCTCCGCATCCCTTGGGGAAACATCACTCTGCTATTTGTGTTCATAAGTTTTGGTTTTATATCCCACATATGAGTAAAATCATATGGTTCTTAGCTGCTTGTGTCTCAATTGTTTCACTTAGCATAATGTTCTCAAGGTTGATGTAAATGATGCTTTCCCATCTTTTTTATGGCTGAGTAGTATTCCATTGTGTATATGTATTACATCTCTTTATCCTGTCCTCTTTTTCTGTCTCAGGGCTATTTCCATGTCTTGGCCACCGTGAATAATGCTGTAATGAGCATATATACATCTTTGAATATCAATGGTTTTGAATTTTTGGGGTATATATACCCAGGAGAGGAATTACTGGGTAGTATGGTAGTACTATTCTTAATTCTTTAGGATTTACCAGACTGCTTTCCATAGTGGTTGTACCAGTCTATATTCTCACCAGCAATGAATGAGGGTTCCTTTTCTTTCATATTCTCTCCAAAGCTTATTATTGCTTGTCTTGTTGATAATGGCCATACTCTAACAGGTATAAGGTGATATTTCATTGTAGTTTTAATTTGCATTTCCGTAATTGCCAGTGAGGTTGAACATATATCTATTGGTTGTTTGTATGTGTTCTTGGAAGTGGTATTTTTCAGGTCCTATGCTCACTTTTATGATTTGATTGTTTGTTTGTTTGGTTTTGAGTTTTATGAGTTCTTTATATATTTTGGAAATGGAACCTTTGTCGGGCATACATTTGTGTTGAGCAGGGACTTCTTTATTGAGTTATAGGTGGTCTGCCTATTGAGATATTAGATGAAGAGGAAAGACTGTGCTCCTCTGCAGCCATTCCTCTGATGTCACTTCCTGTTCTTTCATTTTGTGCATGAGAGCATGTTGGGGTGCAGGTAGAGCTACAACTTGAAAAAATAAAAACTAAAGCAAGGGGACAGAGATAGACATTAGAAGAAATGAGGTTTTACTATGATTGTCACCTAGGCCAGAGACCATACTCTTTCTTTAGGTCAGTTGTGTCATTCCCTAGGGGTCAAAGCATTTATTCTTGCAAATGATATAGCATTTAGCATATTGTATTATAAGTTATCCGATTTCAATCTTTGTTCCCTGTGTACAAGATTGGGGCCTGAAAGGAATGTGGGAGGTTGACCAGTTGGGGAGGGCCTGTGGGAGGGTTCCAAGGCTAGTCCAGCACATATTGCTCAGTGCCAATTGGCCGGACCCCGGCTGAAAGCTAACCTACCAGTCAGAGAATCTGCTCCATGGTGGTCAGTGCACATCATAGTGAGCGAGTGAGCATCCTTAGAATACCATTAGCATATTATGATTTGATTGGTTGAACAGATGACTGGATTACCAGGCATTTAGCATATTAGTCTTTTAGTATATAGGATTATTTTTATTGTTAAAAGTATTACCATGTCCCCCATTATTCCCCATTGAACCCCTCCAGTACACACCCACCCCACAAAGGCCTTTACCACACTATTGTCTGTGCCTCTGGGCTATGCTTCTATACATATAAGTTTCCTGGTTAATCTCTCTCCGCTTCCATCCTCCATCTCTACCTTTCCTCTGAGTTTCCACCGTCTGTTCCATGCTTCTATGTCTGTGGGTTTATATTGTTCATCAGTTTATGTTGTTCATTAGATTCCACATAGGAGTGGAATCATGTGATACTTATTTTTCTCTAACTGGCTCATTCTGCTTAGCCCAATTCTGTCCATGTCCCTCCATGGCATTTCAAAGGATAAATTCCTCTCACAGTTGCATAGTATTCCAGGGTGTAAATGTACCACAGATTTTTTTATCCACTCATCTCCTGATGGGGACTCGGGTTGCCTCCATATCTTAGCTATTGTAAGTTGCACTGCTATGAAAATAGGCATGCATATATTCTTTCTGATTGGTGTTTCAGTTTTCTTAGGCTATATTCCAAGACATGGCATCACTGGGTCAAATGGCTATTTCCTTTTAAATTTCTTTAGGTAATTCCACACTGTTTTCCACAGTGGCTGCACCAGTCTGCCTCCCAACCATCAGCGCACTAGGGTTCCCTTGTTTCCACATCCTCACCAGCACTTGACATTGGTTGTTTTGTGGACAATAGCCATTCTGATGGGACTGAGGTTATACTTCATTGTAATTTTAATTTACCTCTCTCTGGTGATTAGTGACTTTCAGCCCTTTACCATACGTCTATTGGCCATAAGTACGTCCTCTTTAGAGAGGTGTCTATTCAGGTCTTTTGCAAATTTTTTAATTGATTTTTTAATCTCCCTTATAAATGCTATGAGTTCCTTATATATTGGAAATAAACCAATAAACCCATTATCATAAGTATCATTGGTAAATATATTCTCTTATGAAGTGGGCTTTCTTTACAGTAACTTATAAATTACCAAAATTAGGTCTTTTACATCTTAGGTTCAATTTATTCATAGATGTGTGTGTGTGTGTGTGTGTGTGTGTTAGCAATGGTATTGTTTTCTTCATTTCCATTTTGGTAGTTCATTATTTTGTATAAAATCGCAATTGAGTTCTGGATATTTATTTTGTATCATGCTGCTGTACTACATTCATTTATCAGTTCTAGTATTTAAAAATATATTTTATTGATTTTTTTACAGAGAGGAAGAAAGTGGGATGGTTAGAAACATCTATGAGAGAGAACCATTGATCAGGTGCCTCTTGCACGCCCCCTACTGGGGATGTGCCTGCAAGCAAGGTTCATGCCCTTGACCAGAATCAAACCTGTGACCTTTCAGTCCTCAGCCTGACGCTCTATCCACGGAGCCAAAGCATTTTGGCATTTCTAGTAATTTTTTTAGTGGAATCTTTAGGGTTACCTCCATATAATATCATATAATCTGGAAATATTAACAGTTTTACTGCTTCCTTTTCAATTTCAATGCCTTTTATTTCTTCTTTTTTGTCTCATTGATGTGCCTAGGATTTCCAGTACCATACTTACTAGTAGTGGTGAAAGTGAGCATCCCTGTGCTGTTCCTGATTTTAAGGGAGGCACATTTAGTTTTTCCCAATTGAATATGACATTGGCAGTGGGTTTGTCATATATGTTCTTTATGATGTGTTCCCTCTATTCCCAATTTCCCAAGAGTTTTTATTATAATCTAGAAGCTCTATGCATGCAATTAGTGCAAGTGGATCCATCCTTAACAGCCCTGGTGGGTAGCTGTCTAAAAGGATGTCTTGAAGGGCATCCAGACTATTTAACATATTATGCTTTTAGTGTTACAGATGGGTGCTGTATTTAATCATCTCATTTTTCTGTATCAATTGATATGATCATGTGTTTTTATTTTTCTTCATTTTTTTTAATGTGGGGAATCTCATTTATTGATTTGTGGATATTGTACCTGCCTTTCATCCAGATAAGACACAAAAAGACTCATATTGTGAGATGCAATTTATAGAAAACAGGCAGAAAGATTAAAAACAGAAACAAATAGTATATCAGAGGTTTCATGGGACAGAAAGAGTGGGTAACGAGTACTATTGGGGAAGGGTTTTCTTTTCCTTTTGGGGTGATGGGACATTCGGAAACTAGGCAATGGTGGTGATTACACAGCATCATGGGTGTACTCCATACTCAGAAATGGCAAAATTTAAAATACAAATAATATTTATTATTTAAGATTAGTTACAACATGGGAAAATGAAGACTAAAAAAAGAAAAAAATGATAAAATAAAAAAAAAACGGAATCATGCCCTGGAGAAGACAAAAATGCAACAATTAAAGAGAATAAAAGTAAAAGGTCAATGTGTGGTGGTAAAACCAACACTTCTGATGAGAGAGAGAGACCACATTTAACAAACAGGCATTGAGCTGGCCCTGAAGCCTATTTTAGAGGCAGCTCCTCCTCTAAGTCTGGAAGCAGGACAGGGTCAAGGGAGGGCTGTGCAGCCAGGGGTGGAGGGTCCTCAGTTAAGTCAGGAGTGCTGCCAGGCCTGCCTGCCTCTTCAGCAGGGGCTGCTGGAGATGGCGAGACTGTTGCAGGTGGACAGGCCTCTACATCTGCCTCTGCATTGGGCTTCTCTGGGTGGGCAAGTTGTTGAAACAGGAGCCTGCTCTGTCCCCTTGGCGGGTCCTGTAGTTGTGAGAGGAGAAAAGATCACCCACCAGCCTGCATTTCCATGTGCCTTCCTAACACAGAACACAGCTGCAGCTATGAATCCCCCATAGGGCGTTCTCCTAGGGGAACATCCCACCGGTGGTGGTCTTTGCTTCTAGTGCCCCTGGTGTGCTCCCCCGTACATCTGGGCTGAGTCCTCCACATACACTTGCATCCACCTCTACCCCATATCACTTCAACCTCCTCCAACTTCTCATACTTGGGCTTTGCCTCCTTGGGCTCAAATTCATCAGGCCAGTTTTGTTGAGCATGGGCACTGTGCTCCAGGTGGAGTCACCATTGGTGAACTGACAGCAGAGAATGAGTGGCTTTGAGGTTGCAGGCTTGCTGGGCTTGAGCAGGTTTGGTGAAGGAATCCTTCCTCACCCATCTATGGGCTCTATTTCCCCAGACCCCCCCAGATAGCCACACTCACTTCGGACCTGTTCTGGCCCTCAGTGGTGTGGTTCACCTGCCCCTCACTGGTGGACATGGGTGGGGGGTCTTCATTGACCAGCTGCTGCTCCATGACCTGGGATGAACTCTGCAATGACAATGACCGGCAGTTGGTTAAGAGGCCTCAAACCCTGCCCAGCTGTACTCCCTGCTGCTTCTGCCGATGGCCAATACACTGGTCCCCTATCTGAGTGTGTCCTCAGACCAGAGCAGTGACTTCACTTCCTGACAAGAGCAGTGACCTCACTTCCTGATAGGAGTATCGACCTCACTTCCTGACGATGGAGCCCAACAGAACCCGGAGCCTGGTAACCAGGCAGCCCCATTCTATAACTGCCCTTCCCACCTCACTCGGAGAGTGGCATTAGAGAGGACAGCATGTTTTCTTGTTGTCTCCCAGTGTGCCGTGGCCGAGGCCTCAAGAGAGGCAGTGATGAGAGTGTTTCTGCACGTGCCCACAGCAGGGTCCAGACAAAACCTAGACGCCGCCTGAGGCCTTTTTCACGCAGGAACCCAAAGGTAGCACAGGGAGGTTTACTGGGGCCAGGCCACCACTCTGATCCCCCTGAGCAGCCCTATGTCTGCTGTCTGTGTGTGTGTATGTGTGTGTGTGTGTGTGTGTGTGTGTGTGTGTATAGAAGAGCGGGGGATTCACGTGAGGCTTGTCTGCCTGGAGCAGGAACTGGGCTGGGCCTGATCCAGAGCAGAAGGTGCAGTTGGCACAAGCAGCAGTGACTGGGCCAGGCTTGAGGACTCCGCACTGGCTGATGGTCACTCTCATTGCAGAGCTCTACCTTCATGGAGGTGGAGCAGCAGCTGGCTGAGGAAGAGCCCTGTGACATGGGCAGCAGTGAGGGCCCGGTGAGCCACACCACTGAGGGCCAGGAAAGGCCTGAAGTGAGTGTGGCCAAGTGGGGCTCTGGGGACCCAGGGCCCGTGGATGGACAACCAGGGACTCCTCCACCTGAGCCGCCCAGGCTCTTCAGACCTCCAACCCCGAAACAGCCCAGGTTCCCTATGCCTCCAACCCTGAAGCAGCCCAGGTTCAACCGGCAGCTCAAAGTTTTCACCAGTGACCTGGACCACCGTTCCCATGTCAACCAGACTGGTCTGGAACACCCTGAGCCCAAAGAGACAGAACCGAAGGGTGAGAGGCTGGGGAAGTGAGGGTGTTATTGGGGGTGGAGCTGCATGGGAGCTTCTGGGGATGGATTGTTGCCAGGCACACAGGGAGCACCCCAGAGGCTGGACAGGAGCAAATACGGGCCTCAGACCACCCACCTGTTGGACTGCAGGTGGTGGGTAGGTCTTGGGATGTGGCTGTGTTCTGTCCGTGAGAGACAGATAGACATGCAGGCACCTGGGTGATCTTTCCTTTACTCCCAACTCTAGCACCAGTCCAGGAGGCAGCGGCAGCTCCTCCTGTCACACCTGAGGTTAATACTGAAGAACAGGATGCAGAGCTGGAGGCATCACCACCTCCAGAGCTTTCACCACCTCCAGCAGCCTCTCCAACTGCAGCTTTGGAGTCAGGGCCAGCCCCAGAGGAAACTGAGGCTCCACCACCACTGGATGAAGAACCTTCCCTGGAGCTCAAGCTGGTTCCTCACTCAGAGGAGGAGCTGCCCCTGAAAGGCCCAGCTCATGGGCCCCTTGTTGAATGTGATCAACCTGTCCCAAGGGACAACCTTGATTTTATCATTTTCTTTTCCTTTTTCATTCTATTTGTATGTGTTCCATGGAGTGGTTCAATTTTCTATCTTTTGATGCTTATTGCTTGGGTGTTTTGGGGGATTATTGCTTTCATCATTTTATTTCTCATGCTATTAGCCTTCTTTTTCCCATTGTACAATTTATTTTAAATAATAAATGTTACCATTTGTGTTTGAAATGGTGCCATTCCTGAGCATGGAGTACATCGCGATGCTGTGCAGGCCTCACCACTGTCCAGTTGCTGGATGCCCCATCTCCCCAAAAGGAAACCAGCACCAACAGTACTCACTCCCCACTTTCCTCTTCCCTGGAAAACCCTGATCTGCTCTCTGTCTTTATTTCTTTAAATATTCTTGGTAGTTCATCTTAATGGAATCTTCCTAAAAATTTGTTTTGGGTGACATATTTTTGTTTGTTTTAATCAGAATTAACATTTTTGTTATCCCAGATGGACTAGAGTTCAGATGTGAACAAAGAAGCCCTTTCAGTAAGAGAGTGCACAATCTCAGGGCATGGTCCCCTGTGTGAAGTGTGACTCCAGAAGCTTTCAAGACTATTCCAAAAAGTTTTTAAGAGGTGGGGAAGGCTCCCAAGCTCATCATATGTGTCCAGTATAATTCTAATTTTAAACCAAATAAAAACACTACAAAGAAAGTTATAAACCAATATCCCTTATGAACATAAATGCTAAAGTCCTCAATGAAATATTGCAAGCTGGATCTAGAAGGACATTACACATATCAGACACCATGATCAAGTGGCATTTATTCCAGGGATGCAAGGATGGTTCATTACCTGCAAATGATGAAATGAGTTACACCACATAAACAAAATGTAATCTAAAAAATTCGCAATCATATTAGTGGATGCAGAGAAAGCATTTGACACCAGCACCCATTAATGATGAAAATTCTCAGCCTCATGGGAAGAGAGGGAACATACCTTAATATAATAAAGGCCGTATGTAACAATTCCAAAGCCAAAATCATTCTCAATGGGCAAAACAAATACTTATATTTTATGTGATAGTGTTAACTGTCATATAAAGTCATGGATGTTTCATGGCAGGAATGGGTGCTGGAAGGGTAGACAGAAGGCAATGATGGGAATATGGGATAAGGTGGCAAAGTTGGGGTTATGAGAAGTGATCAGATACAGGATTTATGCCAAAGACAGTGGCGGTAGAAAATACTGATGGGTTGGATGTGATGTTTGAACTGTAGAAAGAAAGTTTATCCAGTATTTTTACCCAAGAAATTGGGGGAGTAGATTGTTTTTCTAACTAGGAAAGCTACTGTTGAGGCCATTGGAAATGGAAGGTGGGAGAAATGGCAGGATTTCCATTTTGGAACTATTATAGCTTTTAGGGTTGTGATCTCAGTTGAATCCAAATGTTGAGAAATAGATAGTCAGGACTAGGAGAAGAAATGAGGGACTGGAGCTTTCTTTTGCCGGATGTTACTTTGTCCAGATCCAGAATTTTAACCAAGGTCTAGTTGACTTCAGCATTCAAACTCTTTTCACAAGGTTCTTTTCCATCCTTAACAGCCCATGTAGGGATAATAACAATTTTCCTGTTGCCTCATTGTCTTCTCTAGAATTTCAGAGCTGTGAAGGCAAGGAAGGCAATGACAGTCCTCCATCAGGGCACAGAAGCATGGACTGTGGCCAACTCTGCCTGGCATTACAAGCATGTTTCCAGAATGGAAAAAAAATGCAGCACACACTTCCACATCATGGCTCTACCAATTTGCTTTTATAACATTTAGAAGGCACACACCCATTAATTTATCCAAGTAACAAGTTAATTTAGTCTGCACTGATAGAACTGCCAGGTGCCAGTTCTATCCTGATAGCATAAATATCATATTGCCTGAAAATTTAAAGAAATTCTGGTCCATAAGGAATTTAATCTAACAGTCTTGCTATGCTCTGATATAGGACCTCTTATCAAATTTATCTGATAATCTACACAGTACAACCAAACCTTAAAGATCAAACTTAAAAAATCTGTAATTACATAAACTCTGTTGCTTCTATTCTCAGGCCTTAATTCCTTGTCACATATCAGAATTTTCAAATAAATTGAGAACTATCATTTCTCATTAGTTCTTATGAGATAGTCATCTACCTATCTATCCAAAAAATAATTGTTGAGTTCCTACTACTAATTATACTGTAGGAGAAACAGTGATTAATAAGATGCTCTCCTTGAGCTCTAGGATGTTATAATTCAGGAGAGACTCTATCTGTAAACTTCACACCACACACACACACACACACACACACACACACACACACACACACCTCTTGGGCTATTTGAGCACTTAGTATGCTCTCTTCTCTTTGCACATGCTAGACACTTATCCTGACCTGGGCTGGAATGTTCTTTCGCTTATCTAATGTATTCTTTCTTCTTATAACTCCAGTTTCTGTACTACACTGCTTTCCATATTGACTTCTGTTATAACAGTTACAATTTATACTATATTTGTTGATTTCCTCTGTTACTACATGCTTATTCACACATAGTAATCATCTCAAGAATATTTATTGAGTGTACAAGTGAATTCAACATTGGATTGAAATACTGTATTGGGATGCATTACATGATGGGGTGATTTAGCTTTAGTCATTATATCTTCACTTAAAGAAATTAGAAGCATGTGTTTGCAACAGAGAGGAAAATAGTCACGCAGTCAACTAAATTATTTAACTATTGTTTACTTAATGTTGATTCTACTCCAAACTTATAATTTAAATTTGAGTTACTTCAACATATGGGACTGATTTCTATGTCAGAAAATCACATGCTAGAAAAGAGGTAGAAAAGTATACTCTGTAGTGCTAAAAATTTCCCCAGATATGGATCACTTTAGGTGGTTGTTTGTGTGTTCCTTTTTAAATTTATCTCATTGTTGAAAATATTACAGATGTACCCTTGTAAGTTCTTTATTTAATAGCCCTCCTTGCTCTTCTCTGTATGTCTTTACTCTGTTACACAGGCATAGAGTATTTTTATATAAATAGGGTAGCATAAGATATGGACAAAATTAAAAAGAGTGAGTTTTCTAAGGAGATAGAAAGAATTATTCCCAATTGGTAATCAGAATGAGTTAAGGTAAGCAGTCAGAAAATATTAAAGGTTTTGATGAGACTAACGCAGGAAGAGGTATAGTAGAAACTTGTTATTTGACTATTTCATTTTCATAGAGAAGACCCTAAACTGGTTATTAAAAGTTGGACCATTCAGCAGATAGAGCAGGAGGGGAGAGCAGAAGTGACAATTACTGTGTACAAAGTACTATGGACACAAGTTTGGTATCGTTTGGTTAGTTGAAAATGAGTCATTTTTAGAAAAGGTTTCTTTAAAATACCCTGGCTCCTCAATGTGAGGGACTTTGTATGACATGCTACATATTGGTACTGAGTCAGAGTCTGTATGCAAATAGAGTAGATGGAGGTTTTGAACGGAGTTGACAGGATTAATTTTCTTTTTTTTTTCTCTTTTTTTTTCTTTTACAATTTCTTTATTGATTAATGTATTACATATGTGTCCTCATCACTTCATTTTTCTCAAAGTAAATTATATTGCTACCTGCCAGAAGAAAGGGAGTTTCAGGTTGTCTTCAGGGAGCAGTTTAAAGAGAATTGTACCAGGAATTCCTGTTAGTAGGAAGGATTGACATAAAAATTCTCAACTAGACTTAAAAATACTGAGTTTTAAACATAGCTCTGGGACTTAACTGAATCCAAAGTATAGACTCAGCACTAGTTGCTGGTTAGTTGTTTTATCACTCTAAGCATCTTTCCTTTTTTAGGAGGTGTCTCAGCCCCATGGAACTCAAGAATCTAACACATGTCTCAGAATTCTACCTCCTGGGTCTCTCTGATGACCTGGAACTGCAGCCTCTGCTCTTCTGGCTCTTCCTGTCCATGTACCTGGTTGCCGTGTTGGGAAACATGCTCATCATCCTGGCAGTCAGCTCTGACTCCCACCTCCACACCCCCATGTACTTCTTCCTCTGCAGCCTGTCCTTGGCTGACATCGGATTCATTTCTACCACTGTTCCCAAGATGATTGTGGGCATCCAGACTCACAGCAGAGTCATCTCCTATGGGGGCTGCCTGACACAGATGTCTTTTTTTATATTTTTTGCATGTATGGATGAGACAGGATTAATTTTCAAAGTTATACTGTGAGAATATAAACAAATGCCTCAGTAGCTCAGAGGTACTCATTATTGATTTTTTTAGTACTTGAAAGTATTACTGGCATTTTTAGTTTCTCAGTTAATCTCTGTAGAGTGAGTGAGTAAACATGATTGGTTAATTGCTTAATAAAGGAATACTGAGTATAGGAGCATAGCTGGGACACTATTTCAGAAGTTTAGGCAAGAGATAATGAATGCATTTGGAGGGACTCAGATTTGGAAGGTAAACTTTGTATAGAATCGGCAAAGTTTAGTGATGACTCAAATGGAGAAGGCAGAGAGGAAAAGGAGGAGGAGTCTGTGATGTTCTGAAGTTTCTGTATTGTCAAAGAGAATACAGGAAGAAGAGAAGTAAAGAGTGGGCAGAGAAAAACTGAGTTTACTTTTAAAGTGTAGGAGTTTGTGGTGGTTACAGGAAATCAATAGATTGAGTTCCAATAGAAAGGGAGTTCATTAGAAATATAATTTGTCCCCCTAGGACACATTTGCCTAGTTGAGAGTTTACACCACAATAGTAAACTATTTATCCACAATTTTGTAGTGGATATCATATTTTAGAGAAGTGAATGGAGTAGCCTAAGGGGGCACTCTTGGGACACCCCTGACCCTCTGCCTGGAATCCCTTTCACACATCATTAAACTGGTGAATTTCCATTCATTGATTGAGACACAGTGGAAACTTTAGCTTCTCTTTAAAACATTATTTTACTCTTCAATTTCTTCTCCCTAGCTCTTCTCCTCTCCCTTATGAGCGCAGTCACTATTACCTGCCCAGTGTCCATCTGCGGCAGATGAAGTGGTGAGCACTGTACATCCTTAGTGGTGGTCAGTCCTCACCGTGATGCAGTGAGGCAGGTGCTTCTGTTGTTTCTTATTTTTTCAATTATTTTTTACTTTATTAAATTGTATTGGTGTGACATTGGTCAACATGAACATAGAGGTTTCATGTGTGGATTTCTAAGTTACAAAATCTGTGTATAGCACCTGGTGTCCACCACCCAACATGAAACTTTCTCCTGTCACCTCATATTAGGACCCCCTTCTCTCCGCATCCCTTGGGGAAACATCACTCTGCTATTTGTGTTCATAAGTTTTGGTTTTATATCCCACATATGAGTAAAATCATATGGTTCTTAGCTGCTTCTGTCTCAATTGTTTCACTTAGCATAATGTTCTCAAGGTTGATGTAAATGATGCTTTCCCATCTTTTTTATGGCTGAGTAGTATTCCATTGTGTATATGTATTACATCTCTTTATCCTGTCCTCTTTTTCTGTCTCAGGGCTATTTCCATGTCTTGGCCACCGTGAATAATGCTGTAATGAGCATATATACATCTTTGAATATCAATGGTTTTGAATTTTTGGGGTATATATACCCAGGAGAGGAATTACTGGGTAGTATGGTAGTACTATTCTTAATTCTTTAGGATTTACCAGACTGCTTTCCATAGTGGTTGTACCAGTCTATATTCTCACCAGCAATGAATGAGGGTTCCTTTTCTTTCATATTCTCTCCAAAGCTTATTATTGCTTGTCTTGTTGATAATGGCCACACTCTAACAGGTATAAGGTGATATTTCATTGTAGTTTTAATTTGCATTTCCATAATTGCCAGTGAGGTTGAACATATATCTATTGGTTGTTTGTATGTGTTCTTGGAAGTGGTATTTTTCAGGTCCTATGCTCACTTTTATGATTTGATTGTTTGTTTGTTTGTTTGTTTGGTTTTGAGTTTTAAGAGTTCTTTATATATTTTAGAAATGGAACCTTTGTCAGGCATACATTTGTGTTGAGCAGGGACTTCTTTATTGAGTTATAGGTGGTCTGCCTATTGAGATATTAGATGAAGAGGAAAGACTGTGCTCCTCTGCAGCCATTCCTCTGATGTCACTTCCTGTTCTTTCATTTTGTGCATGAGAGCATGTTGGGGTGCAGGTAGAGCTACAACTTGAAAAAATAAAAACTAAAGCAAGGGGACAGAGATAGACATTAGAAGAAATGAGGTTTTACTATGATTGTCACCTAGGCCAGAGACCATACTCTTTCTTTAGGTCAGTTGTGTCATTCCCTAGGGGTCAAAGCATTTATTCTTGCAAATGATATAGCATTTAGCATATTGTATTATAAGTTATCCGATTTCAATCTTTGTTCCCTGTGTACAAGATTGGGGCCTGAAAGGAATGTGGGAGGTTGACCAGTTGGGGAGGGCCTGTGGGAGGGTTCCAAGGCTAGTCCAGCACATATTGCTCAGTGCCAATTGGCCGGACCCCGGCTGAAAGCTAACCTACCAGTCAGAGAATCTGCTCCATGGTGGTCAGTGCACATCATAGTGAGCGAGTGAGCATCCTTAGCATACCATTAGCATATTATGATTTGATTGGTTGAACAGGTGACTGGATTACCAGGCATTTAGCATATTAGTCTTTTAGTATATAGGATTATTTTTAGTGTTAAAAGTATTACCATGTCCCCCATTATTCCCCATTGAACCCCTCCAGTACACACCCACCCCACAAAGGCCTTTACCACACTATTGTCTGTGCCTCTGGGCTATGCTTCTATACATATAAGTTTCCTGGTTAATCTCTCTCCACCTCCATCCTCCATCTCTACCTTTCCTCTGAGTTTCCACCGTCTGTTCCATGCTTCTATGTCTGTGGGTTTATATTGTTCATCAGTTTATGTTGTTCATTAGATTCCACATTGGAGTGGAATCATGTGATACTTATTTTTCTCTAACTGGCTCATTCTGCTTAGCCTAATTCTTTCCATGTCCCTCCATGGCATTTCAAAGGATAAATTCCTCTCACAGTTGCATAGTATTCCAGGGTGTAAATGTACCACAGATTTTTTTATCCACTCATCTACTGATGGGTACTTCGGTTGCCTCCATATCTTAGCTATTGTAAGTTGCACTGCTATGAAAATAGGCATGCATATATTCTTTCTGATTGGTGTTTCAGTTTTCTTAGGCTATATTCCAAGACATGGCATCACTGGGTCAAATGGCTATTTCCTTTTAAATTTCTTTAGGTAATTCCACACTGTTTTCCACAGTGGCTGCACCAGTCTGCCTCCCAAACATCAGTGCACTAGGGTTCCCTTGTTTCCACATCCTCACCAGCACTTGACATTGGTTGTTTTGTTGACAATAGCCATTCTGATAGGATTGAGGTTATACTTCATTGTAATTTTAATTTACCTCTCTCTGGTGATTAGTGACTTTCAGCCCTTTACCATACGTCTATTGGCCATAAGTACGTCCTCTTTAGAGAGGGGTCTATTCAGGTCTTTTGCAAATTTTTTAATTGATTTTTTAATCTCCCTTATAAATGCTATGAGTTCCTTATATATTGGAAATAAAACCAATAAACCCATTATCATAAGTATCATTGGTAAATATGTTCTCTTATGAAGTGGGCTTTTTTTACAGTAACTTATAAATTACCAAAATTAGGTCTTTTACATCTTAGGTTCAATTTATTCATAGATGTGTGTGTGTGTGTGTGTGTTAGCAATGGTATTGTTTTCTTCATTTCCATTTTGATAGTTCATTATTTTGTATAAAATCGCAATTGAGTTCTGGATATTTATTTTGTATCATGCTGCTGTACTACATTCATTTATCAGTTCTAGTATTTAAAAATATATTTTATTGATTTTTTTACAGAGAGGAAGAAAGTGGGATGGTTAGAAACATCTATGAGAGAGAACCATTGATCAGGTGCCTCTTGCACGCCCCCTACTGGGGATGAGCCTGCAAGCAAGGTACATGCCCTTGACCAGAATCAAACCTGTGACCTTTCAGTCCTCAGCCTGACGCTCTATCCACGGAGCCAAACCATTTTGGCAGTTCTAGTAAATTTTTTAGTGGAATCTTGAGGGTTACCTCCCTATAATATCATGTAATCTGCAAATAATAACAGTTTTACTGCTTCCTTTTCAATTTCAATGCCTTTTATTTCTTCTTTTTGTCTGATTGATTTGGCCAGGATTTCCAGTACCATGTTGACTAGTAGTGGTGAAAGTGAGCATCCCTGTGCTGTTCCTGATTTTAAGGGAGGCACATTTAGTTTTTCCCAATTGAATATGACATTGGCTGTGGGTTTGTCATATATGTTCTTTATGATGTGTAACCTCCATTCCCAATTTCCCAAGAGTTTTTATTATAATCTAGAGGCTCTATGCATGCAATTAGTGCAAGTGGATCCAGCCTTAACAGCCCTGCTGGCTAGCTGTCAAAAAGGATGTCTGGAAGGGCATCCATAATATTTAACATATTATTCTTTTAGCATTATAAACGGGTGCTCTATTTTTTCATCTGATTTTTCTGTATCAATTGATATGATCGTGAGCTTTTATTTTTCATTTTTTAAATGTGGGGAATCTCATTTATTGATTTGTGGATATTGTACCAGCCTTGTATCCAGATAAGACACAAAAAGACTCATATTGTGAGATGCAATTTATAGAAAACAGGCAGAAAGAAAAAAAAAGAAACGAATACTATATCAGAGGTTTCATGGGACAGAAGGAGTGGGGAATGAGTACTTTTGGGGCAGGGCTTTCTTTTCCTTTTGGGGTGATGGGACATTTGGAAACTAGGCAATGGTGGTGATAACACAGCATCATGGGTGTACTCCATACTCAGAAATGGCAAAATTTAAAATACAAATAATATTTATTATTTAAGATTAGTAACAACATGGGAAAATGAAGACTAAAAAAAGAAAAAAATGATAAAATAAAAAAAACGGAATCATGCCCTGGAGAAAACAAAAATGCAACAATTAAAGAGAATAAAAGTAAAAGGTCAATGAGTGGGGGTAAAACCAACACTTCTCATGAGAGAGAGAGACCACATTTAACAAACAGGCATTGAGCTGGCCCTGAAGCCTTTTTTAGAGGCAGCTCCTCATCTGAGTCTGGAAGCAGGACAGCGTCAAGGGAGGGCTGTGCAGCTAGGGGTGGAGGGTCCTCAGTTAAGTCAGGAGTGCTGCCAGGCCTGCCTGCCTCTTCAGCAGGGGCTGCTGGAGATGGCGAGACTGTTGCAGGTGGACAGGCCTCTACATCTGCCTCTGCATTGGGCTTCTCTGGGTGGGCAAGTTGTTGAAACAGGAGCCTGCTCTGCCCCCTGGGCGGGTCCTGTAGTTGTGAGAGGAGAAAAGATCACCCACCAGCCTGCATTTCCATGTGCCTTCCAAACACAGAACACAGCTGCAGCTATGAATTCCCCATAGGATATCCTCCCAGTGGAACATCCCACCGGTGGTGGTCTTTGCTTCTAGTGCCCCTGGGGTGCTCCCAGTAAATCTGGGCTGAGTCCTCCACATACACTTGCATCCACCTCTACCCCATATCACCTCAACCTCCTCCAACTTCTCATACTTGGGCTTTGCCTCCTTTGGCTCCAATTCATCAGGCCAGTTTTGTTGAGCATGGGCACTGTGCTCCAGGTGGAGTCACCATTGGTGAACTGCCAGCAGAGAATGAGTGGCTTTGAGGTTGGAGGCTTGTTGGGCTTGAGCAGGTTTGGTGAAGGAGTCCTTCCTCACCCATCTATGGGCTCTATTTCCCCAGACCCCCCCAGATAGCCACACTCACTTCGGACCTGTTCTGGCCCTCAGTGGTGTGGTTCACCTGCCCCTCACTGGTGGACATGGATGGGGGGGTCTTCATTGACCAGCTGCTGCTCCATGACCTGGGATGAACTCTGCAATGATAATGACCGGCAGTTGGTTAAGAGGCCTCAAACCCTGCCCAGCTGTACTCCCTGCTGCTTCTGCCGATGGCCAATACACTGGTCCCCTATATGAGTGTGTCCTCAGACCAGAGCAGTGACTTCACTTCCTGACAAGAGCAGTGACCTCACTTCCTGATAGGAGCAGCAACCTCACTTCCTGACGATGGAGCCCCACGGAACCTGGAGCCTGGTAACCAGGCAGCCCCATTCTATAACTGCCCCTTCCCACCTCACTCGGATAGTGGCATTAGAGAGGACAGCATGTTTTCTTGTTGTCTCCCAGTGTGCCGTGGCCGAGGCCTCAAGAGAGGCAGTGATGAGAATGTTTCTGCACGTGCCCACAGCAGGGTCCAGACAAAACCTAGACGCCGCCTGAGGCCTTTTTCACGCAGGAACCCAAAGGTAGCGCAGGGAGGTTTACTGGGGCCAGGCCACCACTCTGATCCCCCTGAGCAGCCCCATGTCTGCTGTGTGTGTGTGTGTGTGTGTGTGTGTGTGTGTGTGTGTCTGTGTGTGTATGTGTGTGTGAATAGAAGAGCGGGGGATTCACGTGAGGCTTGTCTGCCTGGAGCAGGAACAGGGCTGGGCCTGATCCAGAGCAGAAGGTGCAGTGTGCACAAGCAGCAGTGACTGGGCCAGGCTTGAGGACTCCGCACTGGCTGATGGTCACTTTCATTGCAGAGCTCTACCTTCATGGAGGTGGAGCAGCAGCTGGCTGAGGAAGAGCCCTGTGACATGGGCAGCAGTGAGGGCCCGGTGAGCCACACCACTGAGGGCCAGGAAAGGCCTAAAGTGAGTGTGGCCAAGTGGGGCTCTGGGGACCCAGGGCCCGTGGATGGACAACCAGGGACTCCTCCACCTGAGCCGCCCAGGCTCCTCAGGCCTCCAACCCCGAAACAGCCCAGGTTCCCTATGCCTCCAACCCTGAAGCAGCCCAGGTTCAACCGGCAGCTCAAAGTTTTCACCAGTGACCTGTACTGTGGTGCCCATGTCAACCAGACTGGTCTGGAACATCCAGAGCCCAAAGAGACAGAACCGAAGGGTGAGAGGCTGGGGAAGTGAGGGTGTTATTGGGGGTGGAGCTGCATGGGAGCTTCTGGGGATGGATTGTTGCCAGGCACACAGGGAGCACCCCAGAGGCTGGACAGGAGCAAAGATTGGGCTTACACCACCCATCTGTTGGTCTGGGGGTGGGGAGGACATCCTAAGGTGGGTCCTGGGCTGTGGTGTTGTGTTTTTGGGGGACACATGGACATGCTGGCATCTGTGTGATCGTTTCTCCCCTTTCAACTCCAGCACCAGTCCAGGAGGCAGCGGCAGCTCCTCCTGTCACAACTGAGGTTTATCCTGAAGAACAGGATGTAGAGTTGGAGGCATCACCACCTCCAGAGCTTTCACCACCTTCAGCAGCCTCTCCAGCTGCAGCTGTGGAGCCAGGGCCGGCCCCAGAGGAAACTGAGGCTCCACCATCACTGGATGAAGAACCTTCCATGGAGCCTAGGCTTGTTCCTGCCTCAGAGGAGGAACTGCCTCGGAAGGGCCCAGCTCAAGGGCCCCTGGTTGAATGTGCTCCACCTGTCCCAAGGGACAACCTTGATTTTATCATCTTCTTTTACTTTTTTATTTTGTTTGTATGTGTTCCATGGAGTGGTTCAATTTTCTATCTTTTGATGCTTATCGCTTGGGCATTTTGGGGGATTATTGCTTTTATCATTTTATTTTTCATGTTATTATCCTTCTTTTTCCCATTGTGCAATTTATTTTAAATAATAAAAGTTGCCGTTTGTGTTTTAAATTGTGCCATTCCTGAGCATGGAGTACATCATGATGCTGTGCAGGCCTCACCACTGTCCAGTTGCCAGATATCCCATCTCTCCACAAGGAAACCAGCACCAACAATGCTCACTCCCCACTCCTCCTCCTCTGGAAAACCCTGATCTGTCTTTGTTTTTATTTCTTTAAATTTATGGATAATTCCTTTTAATGGAATCTTCATAAAAATATTTGTCAGTCACATATTTTTAAAGATATATTTTTATTGATTTTTTACAGAGAGGAAGAGAGAGGGATAGATAGTTAGGAACATTGATAAGAGAGAATCATCTATCAGCTGCTTCTTGGACACACCCCCTGGGGATGGGCCCGCAAACCAGGTACATTCCCTTAACTGGAATGGAACTGGGGACCTTTCAGTCCACAAACCGACACTCTATCCACTGAGCCAAACCAGTTTGGGCCAGCTCACATATTTTTATAGCATTTTTGTAATCCCAGCTGGATGAGACATCAGATGTAAAAGAATATGCTTTCTTAGTAAGTGTGTGTATAACATCAGGAAAGACAACTAATTGTAAGTCCGAAGTTAATCAGGAATGTTCCAAAAAAACTTAAGAGGTGTGAAGACTCTCAAGCTTATCCTCAGAGGCCAGCATTATCCTAATTCTAAAACCAGATAAAGACACCACAAAGAAAGAAAAATATAAGTAATATTCCTGATGAGCATAGATGCTAAAATCCTCAATAAAATATCAGCAAACTGGATCCAGCAATACATTAAAAATATCATACACCATGATCAACTGGCATTTATTCCAGGGATGTAGAGATGGTACCATATCCAGAAATGAATAAATGAGTTACTTCACATAAAGTGAAGTCTACAAACTACACAATCATATTAATAGATGCAGAAAAGGCATTTGATATAATCATCCATTAATGATCAAATTATCAGCCTCATGAGAATAGAGGGAACATACCTCAATGTAATAAAGGCCATATATGACAATCCCAAAGCTAATATCAGGTGCATTGGGCAAAACAAACATATTTTAAGTGGTAGTTTTACCTGTCCTATAAAGTATAGGGTGTTTTATTGCAGGAATGGTTGCTGGGAGGTTGGACAGGAGGAAATGATGGGGATTTGGACTAAAGTGGCAGTGTGGGGGGTTATAAGAAGTGATTGGATTCAGGATTTATGTCAAAGCTAATGCTGGCAGGAATCATTGGTGTTTTGGATGTGATGCTGGAACAATAGAAATCAACAATATCATAGAGTATTTTGTCTGAGAGACTGGGGAAGAGTAGATTGTTTTTCTATCCAGGGAAGCAAGTGTGGAGGTGACTGGGAATGGGTCTTGGGGAATAATGGCAGGAGTTCCTTTCTGGAAGCCCTAAAGCTTTTAGGGTTGTGATCTCAGTTGAATCCAAAGGTTGAGAATTAGGTAGTCAGGACAAGGAGAAGAAATGAGGGTCTGGTGCTTTCCTTTGCTGGATGTTACTTTGTCCAGATTCAGAATTTTCACCGAGGTCTAGTTGACTCCAGCATTCAAACTCTTTCCACAAGGTTCTTCTCTGTCCCTAACAGCCCATCTAGGGACAAAAACAATTGGCCTGTTTGCCCATTGTCTTCTATAGAAATTTAAAATTTGTGAATAGCATAAAGGCTATGACAGTCCCCCAACAGGGCATAGAAGCATGGACTGCGGTCAACTTGCTTTACAGGAATGTCCCCAGAATGAATCCTAGAGACAGCACTCTTATCCTCACCATGACTGTATCACTCTGCTTTATTACATTTAGAAGGCACAAACCAGACAATTTATCTAAGTAACCAATCAATTTAGTCTTCACTGATAGAACTGCCATGTACCAGTTCTCTCCTGATAGCAATAATTAATTCTGCCTGAAAATTTAAAGAAATTCTGGCCCATGATGGATTTAATCTAACATTCTTTATGTGCTCTTATCAAATTTGTCTAATAATCTACACAGTACAGCCAAACCCTAAAGATCAAACTTAAAAATCTGTAATTACATAAACTCTGCTGCTTCTAGTCTCAGGCTTTAATTCCTTGTCACATATTAGATTTTTAAATAAATTGAGAACTATCATTTCTCATTAGTTCTTATAAAAGTTATCTTTTCTAGAAGTAATTGTTGAGTGCCTGCTACTTAATACTTTGTGGGTGAAACAGTGATTAAGACAATGATCTCTTTGAGCTCTAGGATCTTAAAATTTAGGAAGGACTCAGTTTTTAAGTTCACACACACACACACACACACACACACACACAAACACACTCCTATCTTAAGCTATTTGAACACTTATACTCTCTTCTGTAATTGCATGTGCTGGACACCTATCCTGACCTGATCTGACATTTTCTTCTTACATAATATCTTCTTCTTTCTTATAATTTCAGTTTTTGAACTACACAGTTTGCCTTTTAGACCTTCCTTCAGCAGCTACAGTTTTATGCTATACTTGTTGATTTCCTCTTTTTTTCAGTTGTTTACTTGACTGTGAGTAACTTGAGAGGGAACATGTTTTATTTAACCCATATCCTGGGCTTATTTACGCAGAGTGTTCACATAAGAATATGTATTGAATGAAGAAATGAATTCAATACTGGATTGGGATGTACTACATGGTGGGATGATTTAGTTTTTAAAAAATTAGGAGCATATGTTTCTAACAGAGTGGAAATAGTTAGGCAGTCAGTGAAATTATTTAACTATTGTTTATTTAATGTCAATTTGACTCCAAACTTATAATTTAGATTTGAGGTGGATCAACATATGAGATTGATTTCTATTTCAGAAAATTGCATGTTGGAAAGGAGGAAGAATAAGGTGCTCTGTCATTCTAAAAATCTGTCCTGATATGAATCAATATAGGTAGTTCTCTGTATGTTTTTTAAAATTTTTCTCATGTTGAAGCACTACAGATGTACCCTTTATTCCCCATTGACCCCCTCCACTCTGCACTCCACCAGCACTGAGTTCTTCACCATACTACTGCCTGTGTCCTTGGGTTATGCATATATGCATGTACTAGTAGGTTCTTTGTTTAATCCACTCTTCTTTGCTGTTCTCCGTATGTTCTAATCCTGTTACACAGGCCCATAGTATTTTGATATAAACAGGGCAGTATAAGGTATGGGCGAATTCAAAAGGAGTGAGTTTTCTAAGGAGATATAGAGAATTGTTTTCAATTGGTAATCAGGATGAATTAAGATAAGCAGGTAGAAAATACTAAAGAGCTTGATGAGACTAAAGCAGTAAGAGGTACAATAGAAACTTGTTAATTGACTGATTTCATTTTCATACAGAAGAGACTAAACCGGTTATTAAAAGTTAGACTATTCCTCAGACAGAGCTGGAGAAGAGAGCAGTAGTGAAAATTACTGTGTACAAAGGCCAGAAAGCATGGCATTGGAGATATGTTTGGTCTAGTTTTATTAGTTGGAAATAAGTCATATTTTAAAAAAAGGTTTTTGTTTTGTTTTGTTTTGTTTTGATTTTGTTTTTGTTTTAAATAGACTTGCTCCTGGATGTGAGGGACTTCCTATGACATGCTACAGAATTGGTACTATAGGCAATAATAGTCTATAGGCAATATAGAGTTCATTGAGGTATTCAACAGTTGACATGATTAATTTTGTAAATATTATACTGTGAAAATATAAATAAATGCCTCCGTAGCCCAGAGGTACTTATTATCGATTTTTTAGCACATGAAAGAATTACTGGCATCTTTTAGTTGCTCAGTTGATCTTTGTTTAGTGACTTAATAAACATGATTGTCTAATTGCTGAATAAAGGAATGCTGGCTATAGGAGCATAGCTGGGACACTATTTCAGAAGTTTAGGCAAGAGATGATGAATGCATTTAGAGGGGTGGCCTCAGATTTGGAGATAAATTTTGTATAGAATCAGCAAAATTTAGTGATGATTCAGATGGAGAAGGCAGAGGGGGAAAGGAGAAGGAGTCTGTGATTGTCTGAAGTTTCTGTATTGTCAAAGAGAATACAGGAAGAGGAGAAGTAAAGAGTGGGCAGAGAAAGACAGAGTTTACTTTTAAAGTCTGTGAGTTGTGGTGGTTACAGGAGATCAATAGAGTGAGTTCCAATAGAAAGGACGTTCATTATAAATACAATTTGTACCCTTAGGAAGCATTTGCCTGGTTGAGGGCTTAAACTATCATAATATTGGATGTCATTTCTTAGAGAAGTGGGTGATGTATCCTAAAGAGACACCCCTGACCCTCTGCCTGGGATTCCTTTCCCACCTCATTCAACTGGTGAATTTCCATTCATTGATTGAGGCACAGCATAAACTTTATCTTCTCTTTGAAACATTCCTTTAAATTGTTCAATTTCTTTTCACTTGCTGCTTCTCTTCTCCCATCTGAGCACAGTCACTACTACTTTCTCAGTATCCATCAGTGGCAGATGAAGTGCTGAGCACAGTACATTCTTAGTGGTGGTCAGTCCTCACTGTGATGCAGAGAGGCAGGCGCTTCTGTTATTCCTTATTTTTTCAATTTTTTCATTTTATTGGCATGACATTGGTCAACATGAATATATAGGTTTCCTGTGAGGATTTCTAACTTTAAAAAAATCTGTATAGAGCACCATGTGTCCACCACCCAAAATCAAGTTTTCTCCTGTCGCCTCATATAAGGACCCCTTGGTCTCCTCATCCTCCAGGAAACATCACACATTTGTGTACATAAATTTCAGTTTTTATTCTACATATGAGTGAAATTCTAATGTTCTTAGCTTTTCCCATTTGACTTATTTCAGTAAGTATAATGTTGTCAAGGTTCATCCATGTTGTTGTAAATGACACTCTTTCATCTTTTCTTATGGCTGAGTAGTATTCCATTGTGTATATGTACCACATCTCTTTATTCAGTCCTCTGTCTTAGGGCAATTTGCATTTTTTTTTCTTAGTTTCACAAATTTTTTAAAATTTCTTTATTGATTAAGGTGTTACATATGTGTCCTTATTCTCCCAGTTTCCCCCCTATAGCCCACTCAGGCCCTCACCCTACTGTTGTCAGTGTCTATCGGTTAGGCTTATATACATTCCTACAAGTTCTTTGGTTGACCTCTTCCCTGTATCCTAACCCTCCCCTACTTTCCCTTTGAGGTTTGATGGTCTGATCAGTGTTTCTCTGTCTCTTGATCTGTTTTTATTCATCAGGTTATGTTTATTATATTCCATAAATGAGTGAGATCATGTGATATTCATCTTTCCCTGACTGGCTTATTTCACTTAGCATGGTGGTCTCCAGTTCTATTCATGCTGTTGCAAATGGTAAGAATTCCTTCTTTTCTATCACTCTCTGGTGGTCTAGTGGTCCGGAATCAATGTCAGGGCACTTTGGCTGTTTCCATGTCATGGACATTGTAAATAATGCAATAAACATAGGGGTGCATTTATCTTTGAATATAAATTATTTTTTATTTTGGGGTTATATACATCCAGGTGAGAAATTGCTGGGTAGTATGGTAGCTCTATTCTTAATTTTTTGAGGAATCACCAGACTGCTTTCCATAGTGGTTGTACCAGTCCATATTCTCACCAGCAGTGAATGAGTGTTTCCTTTCTTTCACGTCCTCACCAGCACTTGACATTTTTTGATTTGTTGATGATAGCCATTCTGACAGGATTGAGGTTATATTTCATAGTACTTTTAATTTACCTCTCTCTGCTGATTAGTGACTTTGAGGCCATATATATGTCCTCTTTAGAGAGGTGTCTATTCAGTTCCTTTGCAAATTTTTTTAATTGATTGTCTTCCTCTTAAGTGGTATGAGTTCCTTATATATTGGAAATAAACCAATAAACCCATTATCGTAAGTATCATTGGTAAATATGTTCTCTCATGAAGTGGGCTTCCTTTACAGTGACTTATAAAATACCAAGATTAGTTATTTTACATCTTAGGTTCAATTTATTCATAGGTGTGTGTGTGTGTGTGTGTATGTGTATGTTTTGTGTTTAGCAATGGGATTGTTTTCTTAGTTTTCATTGCTGGTAGTTCATTATTTTGTATAAAATCACCACTAAGTTCTGGATATTTACTTTATATCATGCTATTGTACTACATTCATTTATCAGTTCTAGTAATTTTAAAAATATATAAATTTTATTGACTTTTTAAAGAGAGGAAGAGAGAAGGACAGAGAGCCAGAAACATCGATAAGAAAGAATCATCTACCAGCTGCCTCTTGCACACCTCCCACTGGGGATGTGCAGCAATAAAGGTACACGCCCTTGACTAGAATCAAACCTAAGACCTTTCATTTTGCAGGCCGATGCTCTATCCACTCAGCCAAACTGGCCTTGGCTCTAGTAATTTTTGATTGGAATCTTTAGGGTTACTTCATATAGTATCATGTAATCTGCAAATAATAACAGTTTTACTGCTTCCTTTCCAATTTCCATTCCTTTTATTTATTTATTATTGTCTGATTGCCGTGGCTACGATTTCTAGTACCACGTTGACTAGTAGTGGTGAAAGTGCATATCTTGTGCTGTTCCTGATTTTAAAGGAGGCACTTTTAGTTTTTCCCCATTGAATAGGACATTGTCTGTAGGTTTGTCATATATGTTCTTTATTATGTCGAAGTATGTTCACTCTATTCCCAATTTCCAAAGAGTTTTTATTATAAACTAGAGGCTCTATGCATGGAATTCATGCAAGGGGCTCCGCCCTCAAAGCCCTGCTGGCTAGCTGTCAAAAAGGATGTCTGGAAGGGCATCCATAATATTTAACATATTATGCTTTTAGCATTATAAACAAGCCAAGCATCCAGATAAGACATAAAAAGGCTCATATTGTTAATTGACGATTTCATTTCCATAGAGAGGACCCTAAACTGGTTATTAAAAGTTGGACTATTCATCGATAGAGCAGGAGGGGAGAGCAGAAGTGACAATTACTGTGTACAAAGTACTATGGACACAAGTTTGGTATCGTTTGGCTAGTTGAAAATGAGTCATTTTTAGAAAAGGTTTCTTTAAAATACCCTGGCTCCTCAATGTGAGGTACTTTGTATGACATGCTACATATTGGTACTGAGTCAGAGTCTGTATGCAAATAGAGTAGATGGAGGTGTTGAACAGAGTCGACAGGATTAATTTTCAAAGTTATACTGTGAGAATATAAATAAATGCCTCAGTAGCTCAGAGGTACTCATTATTGATTTTTAGTACTTGAAAGTATTACTGGCATTTTTAGTTGCTCAGTTAATCTCTGTAGAGTGAGTGAGTAAACGTGATTGGCTAATTGCTTAATAAAGGAATACTGAGTATAGGAGCATAGCTGGGACACTATTTCAGAAGTTTAGGCAAGAGATGAGGAATGCATTTGGAGGGACTCAGATTTGGAAGGTAAACTTTGTATAGAATCAGCAAAATTTAGTGATGACTCAAATGGAGAAGGCTGAGAGGAAAAGGAGGAGACTGTGATGGTCTGAAGTTTCTGTATTGTCAAAGAGAATACAGGAAGAAGGGAAGTAAAGAGTGGGCTGAGAAAAACTGAGTTTACTTTTAAAGTCTGGGAGTTAGTGGTGGTTACAGGAAATCAATAAATTGAGTTCCAATAGAAAGGGAGTTCATTAGAAATATAATTTGTCCCCCTAGGACACATTTGCCTAGTTGAGAGTTTACACCACAATAGTAAACTATTTATCCACAATTTTGTAGTGGATATCATATTTTAGAGAAGTGAATGGAGTAGCCTAAGGGGGCAATCTTGGGACACCCCTGACCTTCTGCCTGGAATCCCTTTCTTACATCATTAAACTGGTGAATTTCCATTCATTGATTGAGACACAGTGGAAACTTTAGCTTCTCTTTAAAACATTATTTTACTTTTCAATTTCTTCTCCCTAGCTCTTCTCCTCTCCCTTATGAGCTCAGTCACTATTACCTGCCCATTGTCCATCTGCGGCAGATGAAGTGGTGAGCACTGTACATCCTTAGTCGTGGTCAGTCCTCACCGTGATGCAGTGAGGCAGGTGCTTCTGTTGTTTTTTATTTTTTCAGTTATTTTTTACTTTATTAAATTGTATTGGTGTGACATTGGTCAACATGAACATAGAGGTTTCATGTGTGGATTTCTAAGTTACAAAATCTGTGTATAGCACCTGGTGTCCACCACCCAACATGAAACTTTCTCCTGTCACCTCATATTAGGACCCCCTTCTCTCCGCATCCCTTGGGGAAACATCACTCTGCTATTTGTGTTCATAAGTTTTGGTTTTATATCCCACATATGAGTAAAATCATATGGTTCTTAGCTGCTTCTGTCTAAATTGTTTCACTTAGCATAATGTTCTCAAGGTTGATGTAAATGATGCTTTCCCATCTTTTTTATGGCTGAGTAGTATTCCATTGTGTATATGTATTACATCTCTTTATCCTGTCCTCTTTTTCTGTCTCAGGGCTATTTCCATGTCTTGGCCACCGTGAATAATGCTGTAATGAGCATATATACATCTTTGAATATCAATGGTTTTGAATTTTTGGGGTATATATACCCAGGAGAGGAATTACTGGGTAGTATGGTAGTACTATTCTTAATTCTTTAGGATTTACCAGACTGCTTTCCATAGTGGTTGTACCAGTCTATATTCTCACCAGCAATGAATGAGGGTTCCTTTTCTTTCATATTCTCTCCAAAGCTTATTATTGCTTGTCTTGTTGATAATGGCCACACTCTAACAGGTATAAGGTGATATTTCATTGTAGTTTTAATTTGCATTTCCATAATTGCCAGTGAGGTTGAACATATATCTATTGGTTGTTTGTATGTGTTCTTGGAAGTGGTATTTTTCAGGTCCTATGCTCACTTTTATGATTTGATTGTTTGTTTGTTTGGTTTTGAGTTTTATGAGTTCTTTATATATTTTGGAAATGGAACCTTTGTCAGGCATACATTTGTGTTGAGCAGGGACTTCTTTATTGAGTTATAGGTGGTCTGCCTATTGAGATATTAGATGAAGAGGAAAGACTGTGCTCCTCTGCAGCCATTCCTCTGATGTCACTTCCTGTTCTTTCATTTTGTGCATGAGAGCATGTTGGGGTGCAGGTAGAGCTACAACTTGAAAAAATAAAAACTAAAGCAAGGGGACAGAGATAGACATTAGAAGAAATGAGGTTTTACTATGATTGTCACCTAGGCCAGAGACCATACTCTTTCTTTAGGTCAGTTGTGTCATTCCCTAGGGGTCAAAGCATTTATTCTTGCAAATGATATAGCATTTAGCATATTGTATTATAAGTTATCCGATTTCAATCTTTGTTCCCTGTGTACAAGATTGGGGCCTGAAAGGACTGTGGGAGGTTGACCAGTTGGGGAGGGCCTGTGGGAGGGTTCCAAGGCTAGTCCAGCACATATTGCTCAGTGCCAATTGGCCGGACCCCGGCTGAAAGCTAACCTACCAGTCAGAGAATCTGCTCCATGGTGGTCAGTGCACATCATAGTGAGCGAGTGAGCATCCTTAGCATACCATTAGCATATTATGATTTGATTGGTTGAACAGATGACTGGATTACCAGGCATTTAGCATATTAGTCTTTTAGTATATAGGATTATTTTTATTGTTAAAAGTATTACCATGTCCCCCATTATTCCCCATTGAACCCCTCCAGTACACACCCACCCCACAAAGGCCTTTACCACACTATTGTCTGTGCCTATGGGCTATGCTTCTATACATATAAGTTTCCTGGTTAATCTCTCTCCGCTTCCATCCTCCATCTTTACCTTTCCTCTGAGTTTCCACCGTCTGTTCCATGCTTCTATGTCTGTGGGTTTATATTGTTCATCAGTTTATGTTGTTCATTAGATTCCACATAGGAGTGGAATCATGTGATACTTATTTTTCTCTAACTGGCTCATTCTGCTTAGCCTAATTCTGTCCATGTCCCTCCATGGCATTTCAAAGGATAAATTCCTCTCACAGTTGCATAGTATTCCAGGGTGTAAATGTGCCACAGATTTTTTTATCCACTCATCTACTGATGGGTACTTCGGTTGCCTCCATATCTTAGCTATTGTAAGTTGCACTGCTATGAAAATAGGCATGCATATATTCTTTCTGATTGGTGTTTCAGTTTTCTTAGGCTATATTCCAAGACATGGCACCACTGGGTCAAATGGCTTTTTCCTTTTAAATTTCTTTAGGTAATTCCACACTGTTTTCCACAGTGGCTGCACCAGTCTGCCTCCCAAACATCAGTGCACTAGGGTTCCCTTGTTTCCACATCCTCACCAGCACTTGACATTGGTTGTTTTGTTGACAATAGCCATTCTGATGGGATTGAGGTTATACTTCATTGTAATTTTAATTTACCTCTCTCTGGTGATTAGTGACTTTCAGCCCTTTACCATATGTCTATTGGCCATAAGTATGTCCTCTTTAGAGAGGTGTTTATTCAGGTCTTTTGCAAATTTTTTAATTGATTTTTTAATCTTCCTTATAAATGCTATGAGTTCCTTATATATTGGAAATAAACCAATAAACCCATTATCATAAGTATCATTGGTAAATATATTCTCTTATGAAGTGGGCTTTTTTACAATAACTTATAAATTACCAAAATTAGGTCTTTTACATCTTAGGTTCAATTTATTCATAGATGTGTGTGTGTGTGTGTGTGTTAGCAATGGTATTGTTTTCTTCATTTCCATTTTGATCATTATTTTGTATAAAATCACAATTGAGTTCTGGATATTTATTTTGTATCATGCTGCTGTACTACATTCATTTATCAGTTCTAGTATTTAAAAATATATTTTATTGATTTTTTTACAGAGAGGAAGAAAGTGGGATGGTTAGAAACATCTATGAGAGAGAACCATTGATCAGGTGCCTCTT